>NW_023590909.1:0-243271 GCF_014843425.1 Jatropha curcas
AAATTATTTTATAATCTTCATTGTGAAGTTAAATTTCAACTGAGAGAGTGATATTACAAATTTTACTTATTGGAAGAGGAAACTTGAAATAGGAAATGGTATAAAGCAAAGCTGGCGCAACACTCTACAGGCAGGGTTAACTTTTTGCTTACTGCTAAATTCCACACCTACTAAACCTACAAAAAATTTCACTTGGAGATTTTGATCCAGTTAGGACCGGTGATTTGGACTAGAATCGGCCTGATTTTTAATTGACTTAAAATCGGCTTGGTTTTTAATTGGATTAAAATCAGTTCAAAAGTTTTGATTTCAAACCGGAATCAAAACCAAAATCAAAGGGATTGGGTTTAGTTTCAATTCCTCTCTTCAAAATGAGACTAGCCAAAATTGGTTGTAATTGGTCGATCTCGGAAGCTGATTCCAGAAAAAAAAAAAATCGGTATTGGGCCTCACGATAGTGCCGGAACTAGAAATATATTTCCCGGACAGATTTTGATCCCGACTGTTAATTTTCCAGAGCTAGAACCACCGGTTGACTGGTTCCAATGACCAACCAAACCAAGTAATAAACGGTGTTCAGTTTGTGGGTTCATGAGCCCACTTCATATTAGCCCATGTAATGAAAGCGAAATCCAATAACGCATTACTGGGCTTAAAGCGATGGGGCCCGATTTTCTGTTAAGAACTGCTCAAGTCACCACGTCCGTACAAATGGTCCAATGGGCCCTACTCAACATGCCAACGGCCCAGATCAGTAGAAGAAACGCAGCAGACGTCTGGGACTGGTTTTTCGCTATTATCTCGTCCCTCTCGCATCGCACGACAAGCTACTCAAATCGGGCACCGCCATGGCTGGAGGAGGTAAGAGAAGACCCAGCAATAACAACAGAAGCAACAAAAATGACAGTGGAAATAACAGCAAAAACAAGAGCAGAAGGAGATCAACCGGAGTATCGTCTTCATCATCTTCTGGTCGAATCAGAAGTAGAAACTCTCTCTTTGTGGAGGGTGGTGTCTTGTCTGATTGGCCTCTCAGCTCTTCCTGCCCCTCATCCTTTCCAGGTTTCCACTTTATCTCGCACGTCTGTTTGGTTGCTGAGAAATATTAGGAAAATGAAAATTTTATTCCATGTTTTTCGAATTCTGGGTCCTTATAAAGCAAATTGGAGGGAAAAATTGAACGTTTTCAGCTCAGATAAAGGTTAATTTTATAATTTTCTTTATATTTTGGTAAGTGGGTATTTTATTAGATGAACTGCAATATTTGTGTTCTATTTTGGGTCTTCTTCTATGCTTTGTTTTGGATTTTCTTTTGGTATTGCATTGCAGGAAGGAACTCAAATACGAATTCCAAGTCTGGCTCAAAAGCAAAAACAGTTTCTGCTTCTAAAATTGGACACCGCAAATCTAATGGGAATGCATTTGGTTATAATTACCCTTCTCTTGAGCTTCAGGTATACCTATTTGCAAATTTCACTGAAAATGTTCTAATCAAGACTTAGTCTTTCAGTTCTTAGTCTAAAATATCTGGTGCTGGTTGTCTGAATGAAATAGACTTGATGAGAGAACTAATTAGCGAAGTCTCAAGTGGGGTTGGACTGAGACTTGAAATTATTAGCATTTTGAGCTCGAAGAAGGTCCTTTTGAGGTCAAATTTTGGTTGCTTATTTTTCTTGTGTATTGAAAAGAGTTCTTTAAACTGTTTGCTTTCATAGTAAATAAAACTTTATTTATTTTTGTTCAGCCTCCATTTCTGTTGGTTTATTTTGTGTAGAAATACATTAGCATCATCCTTTTTTGTTCCACAAATTTATGATCTGATGATAATTTTTGTTTTCACTACTGAGGATATGAGATGAGATATAAATATTGTGTTTTGAAGGTTCACTTATCAAGATTTGAATGTACTTTCTTAATATCCAGTTAAATCAACAAAAAAAGTCTGAATCTTTCGTAAAATATTTGCAGAAATCAGTCACTTCCAAATAAATGAACCCAAAAGAGTTGGATTTAATTTAGGTCGTTTTATTATTATTATAATATTCTTCTTCCTCTTTGAAAATTCTCTGAATGGTTGGACTGGAAATCAATGTTGGTGTTATGACCCCCTCTCCCCCTCCCCAAAATGCTTTACAGGAGCGTTTGCTCAAAGAATCATCTATTGGAGGCAATGACCAAGATAATGATTTGGATGCCCTACAGCCCATCACTTTAGTTGATTCCAAGGACACTCAGATAGTTGCATATTTAGATGAAACACCATCTTTGAAGGCCTCTAATGCAGATTTCACTTATGATTACAATTCAAGTTTTGTGCTTGGTGATAGTTCACATAGAGGATTGGGGTTCTTTGATGAATGTGAGACAACTCCAGGTGCTGTTGGTACATCATCAAAGCAAATGGAAGAAGAAGGCCAAGAAGGAGAGTGTTTTGATTCTTCATTATCTGAGAAAGAAATGGATGCTGAGGAGCCTGTTAATTATGAGATTGGTAAAGAAATGGCTGAAGAAGGACCAATTGAGGCTCCAAAGAAAAATTCAGGATTTTTGTCAATTGGAGGCATGAAATTATATACCCAGGATATATCTGATGGGGAAAGTGACGGAGAGTTACAGGATGATGAAAATTCTGAATCTTCTGAACTAGGGGAACCAAGTGAACTCTCCGAAAGTGATGTCTCAGAGGATGAGTCAGACAGTGGTTCTGACATTGATGAAGAGGTTGCAGAAGACTACTTAGAGGGAATTGGTGGGAGCGACAACATTTTAGATTCCAAATTTTTGGTTGAAGACTATTTAGATGACTCAAACGAGGACAGTTCATCATCTGGTGATTGTTTTGACGAGGCTCTAGAGAAGCTGAGCGGGATTGCACTCCAGGATGCATCAATGGAATATGGTATGAAGAAGTCACAGTCAAGAAAGAAACACACTGTAGGTGCTAGAGATGCTCAGCCATCAGCTTTAGATGATCTTATGCTTGTAAAAGATCCAAGAACTCTTTCTGCCAGAAAAAAACATATTGCTCGGTTGCCTCAGTCTTGGCCTTCAAGTGCTCAAAAGAGTAAAAATTCTAGAAGTTTTCCAGGTGAATTTGCTTATGTCCATTTATCTTATCCATCTGCTGTTATTTTATTTTGTAAACTGTGTACTTTTCTATCGATTATTTTGTAATTTAATTATGGGGATAGACTTTTTGTGTCCATATGGTCTTGTATGATAAGCCACAACTTTAGCAGGAAATATGTAGTCCCTGTTTGTCTCTATGTGTATGTACATGTAGACACCTGTTCCCTGATACATTTGTGTATCTGGCATTCCTTATATTCTTGTCTGCTTTTGGAGTGTGAAGATGGTGGTTCGTTGTGTAACTTCTTTCAGTTTGAATTTGCTTCTCTTATATTTTGTCTGATTCTTTATTATATAATTTTATGAATGAATAAAGCTGCCTGCAATTGATGTTCTACAAACAAATTTAACGTGCTCACAATTTAGGTGAGAAAAAGAAGCACCGTAAAGAGATGATTGCACTGCGAAGAGCACAAAGAGCGCTGCAAAGAGGGGTGGATTTTGAGAAAATAAATATGGTAAAATGAACCATTTACAGACTGATTGATCTCTTTTTCCTTTCTTTTGCTTACATCTAAGGGAATGCAACACTTTCAGCACTTATATATGGGCATTAAGCCATTAACCATTTGGAATATGAGCTCACTGAGATCTAAATCTTGATTCTGTGTAGTTTATGATGGATATGATTTGGTAAATCTGCCTAATGACTATGGAACAATAATACTTCGACTTTGTCAGTTTCCTATTTAATTATCATGTGTGATGAATATATTTACAAGATATAATCTCACCTTAACGATAAATGCCTTTTGTGTAGTATGTAATCTATCATTTAAATGCAGATTTAACCCTAAGCTATTTATGGAAAGAGGGAATAGAAACTAACAGATAATCATCTTTTGTTTTTCCCTTTTTTAGAAACTGGAGCAGATTGTTTTGGATGAAGTGGACATGTTTGCTTTTCAACCTATGCACTCCCGAGATTGTTCCCAGGTATAGAACTCTATTTCCTCTTTCTTTTGCAGTTTGCTTTTGATTGTCTTTTCTGCCTCATTGTGTCATTTGTCATGTATTCCTTACAATGACATGAATGTTCCTGTTTTTATGAATCTTTGGTTTGGGATGCTATTATGGAGTTTTTAATTTGAATGATTGAGTTGCCTTATTTTATAAAGTGTATCATTTGGTTTTGGGAATAGGATATAGTTTAGAAAAGTGGCAGTCTAAAGCAAATGGTGGGGAGCTTTCCATTCTTTATTTCTTTCTTCACCATTATATATGGACTGGCAGTTTATTTGGATCAAACTATATAATTCTCAACTTGGGTCAGCATTATATTGAGGCTTTAATTTTTGCTCAAACTCACTAAACAAACATTCACCAGAGTATCTGGTGATTTATTTGGATGAGATTGTAATTCTAAACTCGAGTCAGAAAAACTCTGAGGCTTCAATCTTTGCACAAACACATTAAGTGAAACTTTCTGTTTTGCCACTTTGGAATATGTCTGATGTCCATTGGCTTTCATCACATCTACAAATGTGATAATGATTCAAATTTCCACTTAATGTCAGGTACAACGGTTAGCAGCAATATACCGTTTGCGTAGTGGTTGCCAAGGCTCGGGTAAGAAAAGGTTAGTACCATTTATATGGTGAGGAACTCAAATTTATTCATGTTTGCTTGAGAGGGAGTGAGAATACAACCACCCATCTTGATGTTTGTGTGCATGACTAACTGGTCTTTTGTTCCTTCAGATTTGTGACAGTGACACGGACTCAACACACAAGTATGCCATCCGCAAGTGATAAACTCCGTTTAGAGAAGGTTTTGAATTTCCATTTACTAACGTCTTTCAACTTTTGTTAATCTTGTATTGCTTTGCTGACTTCTTTCCGAGATTTTGATGTTTTGTTGGATAATCCATGTATGCATTCACAACAAGCATAGCCTATGATATTGACTTTTTTTTTTTTTTTTTTTTTTTTTACTCGTTTAAGAGAAGGGTTTTTTCGATTTCCATTTACTACGTCTTCACTTTTGTTTAATCTTGTTAAAAATTGCTTTTGGCTGACTTCTTTCCGAGATTTTGATGTTTTTGTGGAATAATCCCAATGTTATGCATTCACAACAAGCATAAGCCTATGATATGAACTTTTTTTTTTTTTTTTTTTTTTTTTTGAATTTCAGTTGATAAGGAGCTGGAAATGAGGATGCTGATTTTCTTCTGTAACTTGAAGGCTCCAAGAACAACCAGCAAGTGGCAGATAGAAAATAGGAAGCAAGTCCATCAAGAAAGTTTAGCCAAACCGCCAGAAACCAGTGGTTTTTTTTTTTTTTTTTTTTTTTTGAATTTCAGTTGATAGGAGCTGGAAATGAGGATGCTGATTTCTCTGTTACTGAAGGCTCAAGAACAAAACCAGCAAGTGCAGATAGAAATAGGAGCAAGTCATCAAGAAAGTTAGCCAACCGCCAGAACAGTGGTGCATCAAAGAGACAGGGTGGGAGAAAGACTTTATATGCCAGTCAACCAGTGTCATTTGTATCGAAAGGCATAATGTCTGAAATGGTTGATACTATGACAAAGGACTCTGAAGAGGCTGAAACTTCTGAAAATAAGGTTACAATTATTTCAGCTAAGGTCGGTTCATTTGAGGTACATACAAAGGGTTTTGGATCCAAGATGATGGCAAAAATGGGATATGTGGAAGGTGGAGGATTGGGAAAGGATGGTCAAGGTATGGCGGAGCCCATTGAAGTGATCCAACGGCCTAAATCACTTGGGCTGGGTGCCAACATCTCTAACCCTACTGATGACTCCATGGAGAATAAACCTCAAACCATTGAAAGGTTTGAAAAGCATGCAAAACCTCGAAACCTGGGAGCTTTTGAAAAACATACCAAAGGTTTTGGCTCCAAGATGATGGCAAGAATGGGCTTTGTTGAAGGCATGGGTTTGGGAAAACATTCTCAAGGCATCATCAACCCTTTAGTTGCTGCTAGGCTCCCAAAATCACGAGGATTGGGTGCCAAAGGTTAAGTGTTTCCTCTTTACTCTTTTTTTTATTTCTTCTTTTCTCTGAAAAGAAAAGATATCACAATGTAAATTGTTTAGATTGAACATTTTCAATGGTACTTGCCATGCCTATTTATTCATGCTTCTTTTTTAGTGTTAGTTATACTTGTATTCTCAATGTTCATAAATGTATCACAGAATAAAATGGATGCTTTCTTCGCACTTCTTCTCTTTCTTGTCTAGTCTATTCGTAAATGTATAAGAGAATATAATGGTTAATCTTATTGCATATTTATATAACGGCATGTTTCCATGCAACCAACACACTGTCAACGGTGGAAAAACGCAAACTATTTAGGACTGACTATGAACCTTTTCTGGTTTGAAATGAGGGGGAATTCTGCTGATTCCTCCTAAATTCTGATTTAAATGCTTGTTTCAGTGTATTTGGATAGTCTATGAAATATAATATATTTTATGGGTTCTAAAGTCTTTTTGACCTTGGAACTGAATCATTTGATTTAAGATTCTTTTTTGTTTTTTGTGCATCCAAGTTTTTTTTGTCATGCATTGCTTTATAGATGTTAGTGACTTGTATACTGAAATTTTTGTTATTTATTACTGCCTGCTTATGGGTAGGGCCAGGGCTTCATTAGTGTATGAAGAAAAATGCTTGGTCTTCAGAAAATTTAAACCTTGTCCAGTCCAGATACAGTCCATGAACAGGTCTTGTCAGATGCTTTATTCTATGAGAGTAATGGAGGAGAAACAAAAAGATAATAATAGTTAATAATAATAAAACCTTGGTATTTAATGTTTGAACTTGGAAGAATATATGCTGGTTTCTTTTAAATTTCTTTGGTTAAGCGTAAGTTTATGTACAGCCTGACTTGTTGAAGCTGCAAAGTGGAAACTCCAGCTTTTATGATAAGAAAATGTGTTCAACTTGATGATTCATTAACTGTTCAATCCCATATACTTTTCTTTTTAAGTGTTTACGCATCCACTTTGATTGCTACAGTTTTTGGTCTGCTTTCTTCATCAAGTTTTATAAAGTGTAATTTTCATTAACTCAAGATTCAATGCAACTTAATATTTTTATTATCTAATAGGTTGTGGTTAGCCAGTCTTAGGCATGATGACCGCTAACCTGATTCTCACCCTGTGGCTTGTGAGCTGTCTCTCTCTCTCTCTCTCTCTCTCTCTCTCTCTCTCGAATTGCACACAAGGCATGTGCTGTTATGAGTTTTAGTGTTTGATCAAAGTAATTAAGTTTAGTTGTTATTCAAGACATCTAAACATAGGAGCTATTTGTATTTTGTTATGTTATACGTATATATTGGATCTGAGATGCAACTCATCAAAGCACCTTGTTGAGGAAAGTAAAATGACACTTTAAAAAGTTTGGCACGTTGCACCATATGAAGAACGGGGAAAAAAGAAAGTAAAAAAATTTTTTTTTTTTTTTTTGTTTCCAGTACATGGAAAATTCTGTCAAGGTTTCAAAATACATTATATGATAGATATTTTGTTGTTATTAAGTAATTTTTAATGTATAAATATTAAATGATAAATATTTGAATCTTAATTCATGAATTATAAGGTAAGGATCTAGGTAAGTATAATTTTCTATAATATGAATTGAATATTACTTCCACCTGCGTAACTATGAATATGTCTTAGGTGAGCATTCCATTCTATTAGATTTGAATTTTATGGATTGGAATCGAATCTCATAAAAATTGATCCGAATCTAATTAGAAATTTTAAATTACTAAAGATTAAATATCTTATTTACAAAATTGTTTCACTTATTTTTATATAGATTATTTCAAATTTTTATTATAAAAATCAAATTGAAATATAATAAATTTCAAAATCAAATCAAATTAAAATAATTAAAATTAAATTATTTTGGCTCAATTTCCAATGGACCGTTCGCTCTTAATTTAGCCTAGATGGAAGATAGCAAAAGATAATTCTTGCAAACTGTGAGCCTATAAATTACAATAAGAAAGAGACCACATCTGAAGCACAACTTCATAAATAATTTTTTTTAAAAAAATATAAATTTCTTTTTGTATTAAACAGACTGATTTTCTAAAAGAATAAATTTAATAAATGTGCTAAAAAAGAAAGAAAGAAATAAAAAAACAAAAAATTAGTTTTCATTTAAAGTTTTGGTAATAGATAGTATACAAAATGATGTGGAGTGCCAACATTTGTAAAATTATGGATTTTTTTTTTTTTTTTTTTTTGTGCTAAAAAAGAAAAAAGAAATATAAAAAAACAAAAAAATAGTTTTCATTTAAAGTTTTTCTGGCGGTAATAGATTAGTATAAACAAAAGTAAATGATGTGGAGTGCTCAACTTTGGTTAAAAAATCCTAATGGGATTTTTTTTTTTTTTTTTTTTTTTTTCCTTGAATATGTTCCTAAAAGTTATGGAGATCTTAAATTTCTGTAAATAAGTAAGTTTTAATTTAATAATGTGTTTATAAATTTACAGCTCATAAGGTGCATTTGGCATTGCCTACCTGATGATCTGGAATAAGACCAATAGTATGGTGTGGTGATTAGTGTATCGTCAATCCGTGAAATATTTGCAACTAGACTCGTCACGTTCCTGTTGGGCAACAATCTCCTCCTTCCGCCCATACAGCTATTAACATACCTCCAAATAGCATACTAACATAGTTATAAAGTGCACCTCCAACGTATAAAATATATCATTAACGTCCCTCTGTCTCTCCACAAGTCCATTCACTCGTTCTCTCAAGCTTCTAACCAAAAATTTCCATTTCCAGATCCTCTCTCTAGAGCTTCTTCGAGATCTCCCATTTGCTGACAATGCTGCTCAACTCTCCTTTTTGGAATCATTATCGGCTCCTTCATTTCTCTGATGTTCTCTTCTCAAGAGGTCAGTTTAGATCCACACTTGTTTTTGTAAGATTTTTTTTTTTTTTTTTTGAAAATGTTGTAAAATTATGGACTTAAATCTGAATAATAAGTTTTAATTAATAATGTTTTAAATTTACAGCTCAAAGTGCATTTTGGCATTTTGGGTAAGAAATAATGGATAGTATCGTCAATCCGTGAAATGCAATAGACTCGTCGGCAACAATCTCCTCCTTCCGCATACAGCTATTAACATATATAATACTCATATATGCATACGTATAAAAAATATTAACGTCCCTTCCAATCCTTCACTCTCTCTCGCTTTCTCCAAAATTCCATTTCCATAGAGCTCTCGAGATCTCTATTTGGTGCTCAACTCTCCTAAACAACGCTCTCTTCTCTGTTTCTCTCTATAAGAGGTCAGTTTAGATCCACACTTGTTTTTTGTAAAGCCCCTGTTTTTTGTTCTTCTGCTTCATTTATATTGCTTAACGTTTGATTTTCTAATTTTTAGTTAAAACCCGGAATCCAATATCATTGGATCTTTGTTCATTCACTAGTTTTGTGATCTGGGTTTTCCAGATCTGATGCCAATCACCTCAAAGATGGATTCGTTTACTCATTTTAAGATCTGGGTTTTGACGTTTTGCTTAATTTTCCAATCTGGATACGGGTTTTACCTTCCTGGCAGTTACCCCCATAAATACAATGTCGGTGAAACTTTATCAGTGAAGGTGAATTCCATTACTTCTATTGATACTGAGATGCCTTTTAGCTATTATAGTTTACCGTTTTGTGAGCCTACTGAGGGTGTCAAAGATAGTGCTGAAAATCTTGGTGAGCTCCTTATGGGAGATAGGATTGAGAATTCACCATATAGGTTTAGGATGCATGTGAATGAAAGTGAGATCTTTTTGTGTCGAACTGAGCCTTTATCTGCTGATAGCTTTAAGCTTTTGAAGAAAAGAATTGATGAGATGTATCAGGTTAACTTAATTCTTGATAATTTGCCCGCTATAAGGTATACTAAGAAGGAGTCATACATGTTGAGGTGGACTGGTTATCCTGTTGGAATTAAGGTTCAGGATGCTTATTATGTGTTTAACCATTTGAAGTTTACAGTTCTTATTCATAAGTATGAGGAGGCCAATATGGCACGTGTGATGGGTACTGGAGATGCTGCAGAGGTTATTCCTACGATTGCAAATGGGGGATCAGATGTCCCTGGTTATATGGTTGTAGGTTTTGAAGTGGTTCCTTGTAACTTCCCACATAATGTTCAGTCAGTGAAGAACTTGAAAATGTATGACAAATACCCATCTCCTATTAAATGTGATCCCACCACTGTTGCTATGCCAATTAAGGAGAATGAACCGATTGTTTTTACCTATGAAGTTACATTTGAGGAAAGTGATATTAAGTGGCCATCGAGATGGGATGCCTATTTGAAGATGGAGGGATCAAAGGTCCATTGGTTCTCAATCATGAATTCTCTGATGGTTATCACCTTCCTTGCTGGAATTGTCCTTGTCATCTTTCTAAGGACTGTGAGGCGGGATCTTACCCGTTATGAGGAGCTTGACAAGGAAGCTCAAGCACAGATGAATGAGGAGTTATCTGGTTGGAAACTTGTTGTCGGGGATGTTTTCCGTGCCCCAACCAATCCCTCACTTTTGTGTGTAATGGTTGGAGATGGAGTTCAGATACTTGGAATGGCAGTCGTGACAATCATGTTTGCTGCACTTGGATTCATGTCACCGGCTTCCCGTGGAACTCTTATAACAGGTATGCTTATTTTCTACATGATTCTCGGTATTGCAGCTGGCTATGTTGCAGTTCGCCTTTGGAGGACCATTGGATGTGGCGATCACAAAGGTTGGGTGTCAGTCTCCTGGAGAGCCGCTTGCTTTTTCCCTGGTATTGCCTTTTTTATCCTAACCCTTTTGAATTTCCTTCTATGGGGTAGTCATAGCACCGGTGCCATTCCAATCTCTTTGTATGTCATTTTGATTCTGCTCTGGTTCTGTATCTCTGTTCCCCTTACCCTAATTGGGGGTTACTTTGGGGCTAAGTCACCCCATATCGAATACCCTGTTCGAACCAACCAGATCCCCAGGGAAATTCCAGCTCAAAAGTACCCATCTTGGCTTCTTGTTCTTGGTGCCGGAACTCTACCCTTTGGTACACTCTTCATTGAGCTCTTTTTTATCATGTCTAGCATTTGGATGGGCCGTGTGTATTATGTTTTCGGGTTTCTCTTGATTGTTATGGTCCTTCTCGTGGTGGTTTGTGCCGAGGTATCTCTTGTTTTAACTTACATGCATCTCTGCGTGGAGGACTGGAAATGGTGGTGGAAGTCCTTCTTTGCTTCTGGTTCAGTGGCTATTTATATTTTCTTGTACTCCATTAACTATCTTGTATTCGACCTCAAGAGCTTAAGCGGACCGGTCTCTGCAACACTTTACCTGGGTTATTCTCTTGTAATGGTCCTAGCGATTATGCTTGCAACAGGAACAGTTGGGTTCCTTTCGTCGTTCTGGTTCGTGCATTATTTGTTCTCATCAGTGAAGCTGGATTAAACGAGTCCTACTGCTACTGTCTGAAAAGAAAACAATAGATACTATCATGTTTTACTTGAATCTTTTTGAGTTACTTTTATTAGGGAGCTTACTATAATGTAATAACAATAATTTCATAAGATATTGCATTATTCTTTATTAGATGGGAGATCTTCTTTCATTTGCTAATTTCGTTTTTAGTTTTTTTTTTTTTTTTTTTTTTTTTTATTAGGGAGCCTTACTATAAGTAAAATGTAAATAACAAATACATTTCTTATAATAAGATAATATTTGTATATCTTTTGCACTTATTTCGTTTATTTAGATGGGGGAGTATAATCTTCTTTTTCATTTGCTAATTTCGTTTTTGTAGTTTTTTTTTTTTTTTTTTTTCTTTTCTCTTTTTTTTTTTTTTTTTTTTCTTTTCTCTTTTTTTGTATAGGAGATAATGCAAGAACAGTTTCTTGGATGCATTTCTCTCATGTCTCTGTGTTTTTTCTAAATAATGGATAAATTTTTAGTCTCAATAAAAAAACAGTTTGCTATAAATTACCTTTAAAATATAGAATTCATACCATTAAATTTTTCAAAATTTATATTTAGAATAAAAATCTGGAAATTAAATATGACAAGTACATCGTAATTTCCTAAAGCATTTTTTTCAAGAGAGATGGAGGTTAAAAAAAAGGGGGAAGAAAGAGAAGGGAAAGATAGGTATTTGGCCATATGGATAGACTTTGGTTCAAATAATCAAATGGTACTAAATAATAATTTATTTTTTATCTGAAACAATATCAGCATTTCTTTTTACTACTTTTAAAGTTTTATACTACCTTTCATACTTTTCTTTCTAAAAAATTCGATTAATTTCTTAATTTTAAAATATCTTCAACCTTGTTCCACAGTACTAATTATTTTAATAAATGTGTGATGTCATTGTTGTGAGCTGTTTTAGAATTTCATAAATATTATGTCACTAAATAATATAAATAATTTTAGTAATTTGCTTTGATGTAATAATATGTGATTTGCAAATTTAGTTGGGAGATAAATCTCACATTAAACAATAATGAAATTATTGAAAAATTATAATGATACCCATTTGAATTTAGTATAAGCCAATTAATTTTGTTTGAATGAATTCTAAAAAATACTATAAAATGATGACTACCAACCAACATGATTTACGGTTTTAAAATAATTTAGTATATGATAGGAAATTGAAAAAAAAATGATAATTTTGTCAAAATAGTAAATATTGCTCTGGCTTTAACAATTTTTGCTTTGAAAATAAGAACACACTTACTTAGTATTAATCTTCTAAAAAAAATTAATATTAACAAACGCTCCTGAACTTATCCTCGGCACATTTTTTTTAAAAATAATCTGTGGTGTCCGTTAATCCGTTATTGACCACGTTCTTCTTAAAGGCCTTTCTCCTTCTACAAAACCTTTCTTTTCGTCTCCCTAATTTCTCTCGTCTGTAGAACAGAAAAAAAACAATAATGTTACCCACTTCACTTCCTTCTCTCCACCATCACACTACTAATGTTTCTTCCACTCCCTCTCTCTCTCCAGTTGTAAATTCTTCCTCTTTCTCTTCTTCTTCTTCCTCTTCTTCTTTCTCTCTTTCTTTCCAACAATACTCTTCTCAGTCTCGCCGTCTCTTCTCCTTTAGTCCCAACACCAACAACCATTTGATGCGAAATTCAAAACCCAAGGTTTCATTTTTACTTTTTTTTTTTTTTTTTTTCACTTTCCTTCTTCTCCACCATCACCCGACTACTAATGTTTTCTTTTCCACTCCCTCTCCTCTCCCAGTTGTACCAATTCTTCCTCGTTTCTACTTCTTCTTCTTCCTCTTCTTCTTTCTCTCTTTCTTTCCAACAATCACTTCCTTCTTCAGTCTCGGCCGTCTCTTCTCCTTCTAGTCCCAACACCCAACAACATTTGATGCGATAATTTTTCAAAACCCAATAGCGTTTTCATTTTTACTCCTTTTTTTTTTTTTTTAGAAAGTTTTATAAAGATAAATATTTATTGATCTAATTTACTGTTTTTCTTTTGGGGCAGAGGGGGATTCGAGCAGTATAAATTGTTCCACAACTGAGCCATTGAGGTCATCATATCAGGTCGCTCAGCTTCTGGGAAAAGGAACACAGGTGAACTAATATAAGTGATAATAATGAACACTGGTCTAATCTCTCCTTTATTTATAATGTTCATAAAACTTATTATGAAATTTCCTCCCAGTGACTAAAAGATAGTTTTTTTTTGGCTTTCCGTTCTTGTCTGGCTTTTCCTGAAGAAGCCATTGACTACAGATGAAATTGGACCAGCCTCTATTGCCTATCATTTAAAATTGAAAATTCTTTGCTAATGTTTTTTCTCTTCCTTGTTAATATATCCAAATTAGAGAGGAGGGAACTGGTTAGCAGTATCATTAATTTATAACTTAATGTTCTACACATTTTCACTTGAAATTTTCTCGCTGAAAATGTTCTTGCCTTGTCTGCTGAGGCTAAAAATAATGCCTTGCTGAGCTTTCTTTGACATCCAAACCTGAAGAAAGGTTGTTGTTTTTGTTGATTGAGGTGGCGGTATGGAATAAAGGTGAATGATAATTTTCTTATCAAGTATATTCTTCTCTTTGTGTAAGTATTTTTATTAATTTTTCTCTATTAAATCAACAATGGTAAACAAGTAATTCTGTCACTTTGAAGAATTACAGGTGGATTTCAATACTTTCAAAGTCCTTATACCTTACTTAAGATTGCCAGTCCCAGAATTATAAATTTATATTTAGTGACTTTAGGATGTGCATAACCATCTACTAAAAAAATATTTTTGCCCCATTGTGAGATTCATTTTTTCTTTTTTTTTTTTTTTTTTAGGTTTTTTATAAAGATAAATTATTTATTGTCTAATTACTGTTTTCTTTTGGGCAGGGGTTGAGAGTATATTGTTCCACAACTGAGCCATTGAAGGTGATGATATCAGGTGCTCCAGCTTCTGGGAAAGGAACACAGTGTGAACTAATAGTGAATAAGGTAATCTCTCCTTTTATTTATAATTTCATAACTTTGTGTTTCTCAGTGATAAAAGATAGTTTTTTTTTGGCTTCTTCTTCTGCTTTTTTGAAGCCATTGATACAGATGAAATGACCAGCCTATTGCCTATCATTTAAATTGGAAATTCTTTGCTAATGTTTTTCTCTTCCTAATAATTAAGAGGAGACTGGTTTGCATATCTTTAATTTCTTTAGATGCTACACATTTCATTGAAATTTTCTCGATGCTTTCCTTGCTGCTGAGTAAAAAAATGCCTTGTGAGCTTCTTTTGACATCCAAATGAAGAAAGGTTGTGTTTTTGTTGATGATGGAAGGATGATAATTCTTATCAAGTATACTTCTCTTTTTAAGTATTTTTATAATTCTCATTAACAAAATGGTAACAAGTATCTGTCACTTGAAGAATACAGTGGATACTCAATCCTATACCTACTAAGATTGCCAGTCCCAGAATAAATAATATTAGGATTTAGGATGCATAACCATCTCTAAAAAAATTTGTGCCCCATTGGAGAATTTTGGTCCTTTCTCCATTAAATAAAAGTTCTGTTAAACTTGTGGTATAAGATGTATATGTTTTACTCAGTTTTCCTTTTGCTCAAATAAGTATCCTTTAGGACCTGGTCTTTAAAGTTGAAGCAATATGGCTTTGCTCATCTTTCTTTTGGTTCTTTCAATTTTGCAGTTTGGATTGGTACACATATCAACTGGTGATCTACTAAGGGCTCAAGTAGCTGCTGGGACAGATATCGGAAATAAAGCTAAAGAGTTCATGAATGCTGGCTGCCTGGTTCCCGATGAAATTGTGACTGCTGTACTGCAGAATTAACTAACTAATACAGTTTTTCTCTTCTCTATTTTTGGTGGTGCGGAGATAAATGTTTTATTTTGTAGATGGTGACATCACGATTATCTCGCGAGGATGTGAAGCAAAAAGGATGGCTTCTAGATGGTTATCCACGAAGTTTTTCCCAAGCAGAAAGTCTGGAAAAATTGAAGATCAGACCAGATGTTTATATTGTTTTAGATGTATGTGAACTGCACCTTGATACTGAGATCCTTATATTGATCATTGTCTGATCTTTTATACTATGGAGAAGATGTAATTGTCTATATTAATATTGTTTTTTTCTATGTTTGTCTATTGTTGTTTCAGCCTCTTCAAAGTTTACTCAAATGTTTGAAGCATTTTTACTATCTTTGAAGATGCTTTTCAAGTCATAAGTCAACAATTATTCATGATATATATTTTTTAACACTCAGGTTCCTGATGAAATTCTGATCGACAGATGTGTTGGAAGAAGACTAGATCCAGAGACAGGAAAGATTTACCATATAAAAAACTTCCTTCCAGAAAATGAGGATATCAAAGCAAGACTTATAACCCGTCCAGATGACACTGAGGAAAAAGTAAGATCACAATTTGCAAGCATAAAACACTGGCACACAAGTCTATTTTAGTGAACAATATGTACTTTGAAGAACTTGGCATGAACAAATCAACTAAATCAATTTAATGATCATGTTCTACATTCTGATGTTGTAAGCTATTTTTTCACCAATACTTGATGTGCCCTTCTTTTGTTTTCCTCCCTCTGATACGAGGCCATTGACATTGCAATTGCTTCCAGTTTTTTCATGTCGTCTCGATATTTAAGATTTTTAGTTGATGAAACTCATGTTATGCCAGAAATTTGCTTTTTTGTAGACCAAAGTTTTTTTCTTTTAATTACTTCCAAGAATTCTTTTTTCCTTTTAAAGAACAATAAGTTTTATGTCATTTTCTGTTCGGAAGATTAAACTCTTTAATACACCAAATCTAATACGTCATCAATATTTTGGCATCTAACAAGTATTTTCTTCAATTCATGTTAGGTAAAGTCACGTCTTGAAATATACAAGCAGAATGCAGAAGCAATTTTATCCACTTACTCAAATATCATAAAGAAGGTAATTTCAAATTTTCTTATATTTTCTGTTCGTTCACTCATTATCTGGATTGATTGTCAATAACTTATATTTGTTGCATTAATGTTTAAAATTCAGATTGATGGAAGTCGCCCGAAAGAAGTAGTATTTGAAGAAATTGATTCTTTGCTTTCTCAAGTGCAGAAAAATAAAGTGAAATCTGGTAACGCTTTTTATTTTGATCTCAGCCCCTGAAATTAAATTGCTTATATGGCTTGGCCCTGTATTATTTATTAACGTAACATAACTTTATTCATCCAAGCTTTGCTTTTCTATCCTCAATTTCAGAAAAATTAGTACCTGAAAGTCAGAGCAACTTTAATCAGGCATCAGTTCAGAAGGTATTTGGTTAAACTGTGACCTACTACAATTTAGTAAGTGTTCTTTCTTTTGTCAAACTTGTTTTGGCTTTAAGAAAAGCCACAGGAATTTATTCTGTATGCATATTCTTTTTTTTTTTCCCTGGTTTTTTACAGGATAAATGGAGAGGAATTCCTACTCGATTAAACAATATTCCTCATTCCAGAGAAATCAGAAATTATTTCTATGATGATGTTCTACAAGCCACACAGAGAGCTGTAAATGATGGTAGATTGCGTTTAAAGGTTAGATATGAGTGTTGACCTCTTTTCAACTGGAGATTTAATGACTTGCTTTATCAAATAACATGAGTTTTGTTAAGTACTGGAGTTATTAACTCCTATCTGAACTGCTATTCCCCAAATGATAGGTTGAGATTGCTATTCCAGAGCTGAACCCAGAAATGGTAAGGGAATTTTTATCTTATTCCCTTGTGAATTTTGTTTCAATTTGACCATATCTTTATGATGCACAGGATGTTTATCGAATAGGTACCTTGATGGAGCTTGTTCGAGTTCTTGCTCTGTCATTTGCTGATGACGGAAAACGTGTCAAGGTAGTTATCAGTCAGAGAGATAATATTCTAAAAAATTATTTGTTTTTATCTGGTCACTTAGAGATTTCTCTTTCAGGTTTGTGTTCAAGGATCTATGGGGCAAGGTGCACTTGCTGGAATGCCACTGCAACTTTCGGGTACTCGAAAGATCTTGGAGTTTATGGATTGGGGTGAATATGGAGCTCTGGGAACCTTTATCAAGATTGGTTCTATAGGTGCAAATTATATTGAAAAACTTTTCTTTTATGACATGCTGCTTGTAATTTCAATTTATTTGTTTCAATGTTTTTTTCCTCTATAGATGATATGATATGATCCTAAATTTATGTTGTACAATAATGATTTAGTTATATAATTATATTCTTTCAAATTCAGGTGCAAAAGAAGTTGATAAAGAGGATGACATATTCATTTTAGTGGCACCTCAAAATGCTGTAGGGAATTGTATTATAGATGTAAGGATCAAGGGGGAAAAAACTTCATTATGCTGTTATCAGTGACATTTACTTGCCATGTTGTAGTTGATCTTTCTTTCTTTCTTGTTTTTCTAACTTTGAGATTGACTACACAGGATTTAAAGGCCATGACTGATGCTGCTGGGAATCGACCGGTCATTCTTGTTAATCCAAGGCTCAAGGTCAACATCCTTAACTACTGCTTGTCTGAATTTACTTTCGTAGAATGATTTCCATCTATAGGAAAAAAAATGAAGAAGAAGAAATGGTGCACTGTACCCCCTGTCTTGATTTTCATAAATTGATGGCAATATGAACTGGAATTTGGAAAGGCAGCGGGTACATCTGTTTCTTTCTTTCTTATTTTTTCTTTTTCAAAATTTTCCAATTTTTAATATTACTCTCCTTTCTGTAGCATCAGATTACACTACTGTCAGAATTTTGAAACCTGTTTTCTGTAATAAATTTGATATGGCCATTTTTCTATATGTGTAATTTGCCCTTTTGGATCTCTTTTTCAGGATTTACCTGGTTCAAGTGGCATAATGCAAGTAAGTGTAATATCAGTAACTAAGCTTAAACAATTGAGATAAATAGGATTCCTTAGTTCCTATCTGAGCTACTTCATTTTCAGACAATGGGCCGGGACAAAAGACTGGAGTATGCTGCTTCTTTTGAAAATTGCTATTGCTTTCGGCTTCTCTACTATGCAGGGACCCAGTATCCTATAATGGGAGCTCTCAGGTAACTCATTTACAAATTTTTTCGATTCTCAGCTATCTAAATTCTTACATTTCTTTCGCATTACTTCTTTAAATGTTCTTAACTAAACAATTATATGATGGTGTTTCCTTCTTTTTCCCTTTCTTTAACTGCTCCTTTTTCCTTTCTTTTTACGACTTTAGGTTTTCATATCCGTACCGTTACGAATTATATAAGAGGGTGGATCAACCTTCAGGTGGAGAAAAGTATGAAGTCTTGTCAACATTCAGTGAAAAGCCAAGCTCTGATGATATAAATGACGCCTTCTTGAGGAAACCAGGGTAACTCTTGAGTTTTCTCTTATCTTCTTCCCTTATATATAGTACTTGTTTGTTCCTGTCCTGACTGTATTCATTCTATCAATATGCTCTCTATTTGCAGAAACCAAACTAAAAAAGCGTCAGGATTTTGGTAAGAAACATCCATTTCCCCCAGACTAACTCCCACTCGCTCTGGAGGAAAACAGTAAGTAAAATTGATCAGTTCTCTTTTCTTGCAGGGGCTTCTTGAGTAGTGTATTTTGAGTTGAAAGGAAAACAGTAAGTAAAATTTTATGCATGATTATCAAGTTTAAGGCTTTGTTTGGTATAAATAAATTTCATAAATTTTGTAGAAATTTCATGTTTTTATATTTGATATAAATGAGAATATATTCATTTCGCTTGTAAAAACTAAATTTTATAAAATCTGACAAAAGTTCTATGCTGGGTTTCAGGAATCTGTGAGTATTACTACAACTATCGTTTTTTTTTTTTTTTTTTTTACCTAACAATTACCTATTGTGAATGGAATTGTGTTATAACCTATTCGTGATAATTCCAACTTTCTTTAACTGCTCCTTTTTCCTTTTCTTTTTACGATTCCTAACTTGGTTTTTCATATCTTCTCTTTAGCCGTTTAAACGATATTAGTTAATAAGTAGTGGACTGGCCCATCAAGCGCTTCAGGTGGAAGCAAGGAAGTTATGATAGGTGCTGTTGTTCAACATTCAGTGAAAAGCCAAGGCGTCTGATTTTGATATAAATGACGCCTTATCTTGGGAGGAAACCAGTGAGGGTAACTCGTTGAGTTTTCTCTTATCTTCTGTCCGCTGTATGATTATAAGTTACTTAGAATGTGTATCCTGTCCGACTGATATGTGCGATTATCTATCAATATGCTCCTCTATTATGCAGATGATACCATAACCTAAGATAAATATGCTTCAGGGATTTTTTGCCTAAGAAAACACAACTTCCGATTCCATAACCCAGACTATACTCCACACTCGCTTCTTGGATGGACCATAGACATAAGTTAAAACCTTGATCAGTTCGTACTTTTCTTGCAGGGGCACTTCTCTGAGGTAGTGTATTATTGAGTTGAAAGCGATATAACGTAGTAAGGGTAATAAGGTGGTACATATGATGCCTAAAGGCATGATTTATCAAGATTTAAGGGCGTTGTTATTGTATAATGTGTTTGTTTTATTATAACCTTTATGATGAAGTATAAATAATTAATATTTTCGATAAACTTTAAAGAGTAGGTAACACTTTTGTCAATGTGTTTGAAATTTTCAGAATATTAATAGTTCCTTTGAGATCTATTAAATGATGTTGATCTGGTGGAATGCATATTCATGTCGCTTGTAAAAACTTACAATAATTTATAAAATTCGAACTGCACAAAAGTTCTATGCTGGGTTTTCAGGAAATCTGTGTAGTTAATTTTACATTAATGATCTATTATAGACTATCGTTTTTTTTTTTTTTTTTTGAGATATGTCAGACAATTGTATAAATATTAGAAGAATTTTTTAATTAAGGATCTCCCACTTTCAACTTTTATATTAATCTATTAGTAGTAGTTTGTGGTATTGTCTTTATTTAAACTTCAATATTAAAATTACAGTTTTAAAGGATTTAACCCTTTTATAACCTTATTAAATTTTATGAACTATGGCTATGATCTTATTCACTTGTTAGAGCATTTTTTTAGATCAAATTATTTAAATTCCTTAATTTGGATGAGTATATGTAAATTTTTATTTTAAATCTTATTTTGTTAATTCTAATAAAATTAATTGGGATGTATAAAAAAAAAAAACCAGTGATCATGAAAAAATTATTCGCTAGCAAGCTCTTAATGGAAATTTAACAATAACCTTTTTATTAAATTCGAAATTAGTATTTAACCTAAAAAATACCAATTTTAGTACCCAAGACTATGCTTGGTAATGGAGATACCAACGAAGGATTAAATGATATTGATTATTTTACCTAACTGTGATATGTAATAAAAGCTATAATTGCTGTCGCGTCCTCTTTTCACCGAAAAAAAAACAACATTTATTATCCCTAAAGTAGATTTTTCTGTAAAGTAAAAAGCTCAAGAAAAGCTATAAGGATGACAATACATTGTGAATCTGTTATTATATCTTTTTTTTTTTTTTTTTTTTGGATATGAGACAATTATAAATTAGAAGAATTTTTAATTAGGGATCACTTCAACTTAAGTAACATTAGTAGTTTGGATTTTATTTAACTTCAAATAAAATTACATTTAAAGGATTAAATTTATAACCTTTTAAATTATGAAATATGCATCTATTATTAGAGCATTAAAATTATTTAAATTTTAATTGGAATTATTAAATTTTATTTAAATTTATTTTGTTAATTATAAAATTTGAAAAAAAAAACAGTGATCATGAAAAAATTATTCCAGCAGCTCCTAAAAATTAAAATAACCTTTTATATTCGAAATTTGTATTAACTAAAAATCAATTTTAGTACCAGACTTGCTGGAATGGAGATACCACGAAGGAAAAGGTTGATTTGACCAAGTGATATGTAAAAAGCAATTGCTGTCCTCCCTTTCACCGAAAAAAACAACATATTATCCCTAAAGTAGATTTTCTTGTAAAAAGCTCAAGAAAAGCTATAAGGATGAAATACATTGAACTTGTTATTATATTCCTTTATTTAAAATGTTGAAAAAAAAATTTTCCTACCCGATTTGATTTAATTGATTTTTTTATTTTTTATAAAAAATATAAAAAGTGAGAGATTTCGAATTTATAATAAAAATTTTTATGAAAAATACATAGACGAATTTATATATTTAGGAAAAAAAATAAAAACTTCGGATTACTTTGAGCTAAGTTCAGCTTAATTTATATGAATATATTTAAATAATTAAACGGTTATAATAATGATATAATAATCGATTGAAATTGAATTAAATTAATTTAAATTTAGTTATTTTAAATCAAATGATTTAATTCAAACCAAAAACTGAAAATTAAACAAAAGTGAATATTAAAATTTTAAAATAATTATTAAAATCCAACCGAATTAAATCTATTTATTTCGGTTATCAGTTAGAAACCGATAATTGTTGTGCCCTGAAGCCTTGGATGAATGGAGAATACTGCCATGTAAGACGACTTTGGCGCTTGGGACTGATATTTCTAAAGGAAATTGTGAAGTGGACATCTAGGGTTGGTGGGTCCAATGGTCTGGGCTAATTGTGAGGTCATGATGGGTCTGTGCACCAGACAGTTTCTAAGATGGCAACATCGTGGTGTGTCACGTCAATTTATTTCCATTCCAGTCTTTGGACCCCACAATACAATTAAATGCAAATGCAAATAAAAACTTACACAGAGGATAATAAATGGAAATCAATGAACGGTCTATGATGGTATACGACCCCACAATAGTTGTTTTGTATTTATAAAATAATTTGGATTTAAGAGAGATATTATGAGATATTTTTTTTAAAGATTTAAACAATTTAAATGCTTAAGAAATCCTAAAATTAAAATCCAATAAGACTTTGATGGACAAAGGAAGATGCAAATTAGGGAAAATTGCCTAATTTTTCTGACCAGAACCACTCTATTACTATAAGCTATAAATACTCTATTCTAAATAAAAAAAAAATCTTTTATATTTTTTTTTAATATTTGAGATATTAAGTCTCCAGTACCTACTTTTAATTTGTAACTTAAACTATATTTTTTAATTTATAAGTCAATTTTAAATAGTTAAGTATTTGGGAAAATTACTTAAAATTACTATTAAATAGTTTATATATTTAGTTAATATTTCCTCTATCTCTAAATTTTTCATCGTATTTTTATTTTTCATCTGTCACATTTTATTATTATATATATTTTTTAAAAAGTGAATAATATATGAAGCTATTATTTTACTCTTACTTAATGTGCATCTTTCTCAATAAATATAATATTCAAACTATTAGATTATCTTTTTTTTTTTATGAATAAAATGAATTTTGTTAGTAGTTATCAAGTCTCAAAGCATTAATAGTACACAAAGAAGGAGAAATAAAATTTCTTTGCCAATCGTGATATAGAATGAACTGCCTTTACTAAACTGTGGATAACTCTGTTCACATGCCAACGAATTAAATTATCATTAATTAAATATTGATATAAATAAAATTAACATATTAACTTTAACCTTTAAATTATACGTTAGCCAATTGTCTTGATTATTGAATAAATAATTATGATTTGATTAATCATTTCTATTAATTTTCTAAATTCATCTTTAATTAAATTAATAATATGAGATAAATGTTAATTAAGTCAAGAACATGTTATTATGAAACTTAATTACTTCATTTTAAAAATTTTAACCACGTATATTTATAGATAAAAGAGAGGATTGAACAGCAAAATGAACTAAATTTGAGATCATAGCTCATAGAATTTGTTATTAACAAATTCTTCCTTACCCCTTCGCAAGTCGCATGACCTTACTACATTCCTTACTTCTTGGCACGCAATTGGCAAGGATTTTTTTCTTTTTAATTTAAAAAAAAGTCTTTTATTTAAAAACCATATTTTGTAATTAGGAACCGGATGTCAAAATCACTCTCTTGCTAAATTCACCGTGTTTACTAATTGAAAATTACTTATTTAGATTGGGTCTGCTTATAGACTAAACTAATGATATTAAAAATTTTTTAAAAGCGTTTCGATTTTATCTTTTTTTTAGTGTATAGGCAGAAATATCTTCATTTCAATAAGAAACTTTATTTTCATTGGTTTGGTACATGAGTAGAACTATGAACCCGGTCTAAATAAAATTTTCCTTTTAAAATATGTAAAACTTAACAAATTATATTTTAAGAAAAAGATAAGTTTTTCAACTTTAACGGTTTTACCAACCACCGTAGACCGGTTGAATTTTTTCTTTTTTTTTTTTATGGAAAGGTTGAATAAGTAATTGGACATTTTAAAAAAATTATAAATTATAATGCAATATGATCTAACATGTTAAAATATATTCGGTAATGTTTTTGATTATATAAAAAAAATGTTTATTCATTTTTAAATTTAGTGAACTGTAATAAAATATAATATAATATAGTGAAATTTATATCATATTTCACAATATTTTTTATCGCATTAAATTATATATATTTTAAATGGTTTTATTATATTAAATTATATTACGATTTATTAAACATTAAAAAATATATATCCCATTCTTCGTGACTTTCCATTTAAAAAAAAACTACTATTTAAATCGAATTTAGATAAATATTTTTCTTAATCATATTAGATTACAATTCATTATGATGTACTTATCCAGAGGAAAGTTTATAGCAGAGAAAATAAACAAATATGGTACAAAAATGCAGCTTTTCCAAATCAAGATAAAACAAAATGTCAATGAATCTGATACAAAAAGCAAGTTCAAGTCATTAAAATTTGCTTTACAAGTGGAGGGAGGGGAGGAGGAAAATAACCAAACCAGACAAAACAACTTTGGAAAAATAATCTAAATGTCTATTTCAAGATAATTCAGAAATGTACCTAATCTCTTCATTTTCAAAGACATTAATGAGAATAAATTTCAGCAATGCCATTGTATAATATAATTGGTACTATCTATCTGAATTTCAGATAAACACTATTGATCTAAAATTTATTTTTGTTTTTAATTAGCTGTATACCTAAGTATTGTTTAAATTACCAATTCAGGCTGGCTAGTATATGCATAGACAGCTCGTACTTACAAGGTATGCATAACTTTATTTGGCTAATTTAGCTTGAAAAGAAAACAGAAAGAGGAAGGGAGAGTATCATCCAGAGGGATAAATACTTGAGCAATTTCAGAATTTTTTTTCTTGCTTCTAAACACAAGCCTTTCAAATCTCCGTGATGGGTTAAGTTGCTGGTTGTTCTGTCTTTATTTTTACTAAATTTCTCAGGCAAAATTCTGATAAATTAACATCCGGCTTGAAAGAGCTGTTTTTGTCTTTATTAGTCCTGGTTGTGTAACAAACAGAAGAGGAGAGGAGAAGAGAAGGGATTAGAAGATGGCAGGAGGGTCCATGGCACCGGCCGGTGTGGCCAAGGAAAGAGCAGAGCAATATCAAGGAAGAGTCACCTTCTTTGTTGTCATTGCCTGTATAACTGCTGCAGTTGGAGGGTCTATCTTTGGATATGATATTGGAATTTCAGGTAATTATTATTATTAGTTAAAATTTCCTTCCTTTTTTTATTTTTTGTAGATTAAAAGGAAGTTGATAGATTAATTCTCTCTAATTATTGAATTTGATAGTAACTATGTTTGGGAGAATATACCAAAGGATGAAGAGAATCTATTTGGTAGTTGTTGAAATTTGTGTGTCAAAGGCAATGATGAATCAGAAAAAGTATGAACAGTCACATTGAAGTTTTTATTGAAACAGAATTAGAATAACTAAGATCCCCTTTTCATGGTCCTAATTTTAATAATGAGAATGGACATAAAAATTGAAAATTTTATGTTAATAATTGATATAAATTTCCTTCTTTTTTTTTGAGTCAATGAAGTTAACTGGGTTCAAAGTCCCAACTTTACATCTACAGCTACATCGCTGTAATTTGAAAAATGATAATGAACTGCAAATATAATTTCTGGAGGACTTTTTAAAGGAACTTTTTTGCCCTTTTCTGGCTTCTACAACATTCGTACCTTTAAAAGAAAGGGGAGAAAAAAAAAGAAGGCAATTTTAAGATACTGAAATGAATATTGTTTGCCTTCTTCAATTATTGACAGGAGGAGTGACATCAATGGATGAGTTTCTTAGGGAATTTTTCCATAGGGTATATTTAAAGAAACAACATGCACATGAAAATAATTACTGCAAGTATGATGACCAGGGACTAGCGGCTTTTACCTCGTCTCTTTACCTCGCTGGTTTAGTTGCATCTCTAGTGGCAGGACCTGTTACTAGGATATATGGGCGCCGTGCAAGTATAATCTGTGGAGGTATCAGCTTTCTTATTGGAGCAGCGTTAAATGCCTCTGCTATTAACCTGGCTATGCTTCTCGTAGGCAGGATTATGCTTGGGGTAGGCATTGGGTTTGGAAATCAGGTATGTATCCCGTTCTAAATTTGAGTTTGATTTTGGGCTTATAACTTCATAACTAGTATATTTAGTGAATAAAGAACTTGAACAGGGGTTCCAGGTTAACATATTTGCAGTTGTTAACATTTGACTTTCCACTGCTAGTTGCTGTCTAATCACTTGCCAACAATCACTATCTATCGGTATATTTTGTTCCATTGATTTGCAGGCTGTTCCAGTGTATTTATCGGAAATGGCACCGGCTCATCTTCGAGGAGGACTGAACATTATGTTTCAGCTGGCTACTACAAGTGGGATATTTACAGCAAATATGGTGAACTATGGAACTCAAAAGCTTAAACCATGGGGATGGAGACTTTCACTAGGACTAGCTGCATTTCCAGCTTTACTAATGACAATAGGAGGGATACTTCTACCTGAGACACCAAATAGTTTAATGGAACAAGGATTACATGAGAAAGGGAGAAAAGTATTAGAAAAGATAAGAGGAACCAAAAATGTAGATGCAGAATTTCAAGACTTGCTAGATGCGAGTGAGTTGGCTAATTCAATTAAGCATCCTTTTAGAAACATTCTTGAAAGAAGGAACAGACCACAGCTGGTTATAGCAATCTTTATGCCAACATTTCAAATCTTGACAGGCATAAATTCAATTTTATTTTATGCTCCAGTGTTGTTTCAAAGTATGGGATTTGGACGAAATGCTTCACTTTACTCTTCGGCTTTGACTGGAGCAGTTCTTTGTTCTTCTACCTTCATTTCTATAGCAACAGTTGACAGATTGGGTAGAAGATTTCTGCTCATCAGCGGTGGAATACAAATGATTACATGTCAGGTATGACATTCTCAATTTTCTATACAATTTTGCGGTTCTTGCAAATATAATCTATTTAAAGTAGCAAAGAACTTGTTATTCTTGATTCTTGATTCTTGATTTCAAGAGTTGCTATGTAACTTGTGCGACAAAATAACAGCTCTTTCAACATCAACATTAGTTATTCTTTTATTTGCAATGGTGAAACAGGTAATAGTGGCTATAATATTGGGGGTGAAGTTCGGAGATGACAAGCAATTGTCAAAAGGATTCTCAGTGCTGGTTGTAGTAGTGATTTGCTTATTTGTAGTAGCTTTCGGATGGTCATGGGGTCCGTTAGGCTGGACAGTGCCGAGTGAGGTATTTCCACTGGAAACCCGATCAGCTGGGCAGAGTATTACAGTAGCAGTAAACCTTTTCTTCACTTTCGTCATAGCACAGTCTTTTCTTTCCATGCTTTGTTCATTCAAATATGGAATCTTCCTATTCTTTGCTGGTTGGATTACTATCATGACAATCTTCGTAGCTGCCTTCTTGCCTGAAACAAAAGGAGTTCCTATTGAAGAAATGATATTCCTTTGGAGAAAGCACTGGTTTTGGAAAAGGATAGTTGCTGTTGATTCAGAAGATGAAAACAGAAGGCAAAGCCCTTCCATGGAAATGGGTGTTACAAGCAGAGTTGCATAGTCCTCCATGCCATTTCAGCAAGAAGTTTCAAAATTTAAACAGCTGATTTCATGTAGTAGTAAACCGTTTTCTTCCCTTTTGTCATAGAACAGTCTTTTCTTTCCTTGCTTTGTTCAAGAGTCTCCCTCACCGCCTTCTTGCCCAACGAAGAGGAATTCCCAGATGATAATTCCTTGGGCAGCCCACTGGTTCTGGAAAAGGATAGTTCTAGAGATTCAGAAGGAGATAAGGATAGACAAAGCCATTCCATGAAAATGGATGTTACAAGCAGAATTGCATAGCCGTTTCAGCAAGAATTTCAAAATTCTAACAGCTCATTTCATGTAACATTGCACGATTAATGTAACCATATTGGCTTATTATTAGCTTATTAATCAAACAAGAAGCGGGGGAAATAAGCTAAGTCTACAAATAAATAGTCAATTAGTAAGAAAAATGAAAGAAAAGGGAGATACAAGAACTGTGATAATTTTATTGCATTAAAGGTATAAAAGCACTACAAACAGAGACACAAACGAAGACATAGAGACTCGAAGAATATACAGAAGCACCCCAATTACCTAAAATTTGGGTAAAAAACGACAAATTTGTATCTCCTAATTCATACTGCTACAAACAAAGATCACAAACATTTGTTGGCACTCAACCCCTTCCCCTTGAAAAAATAAAGGAAAGAACATGACATGAGTGTCCAATTGCAAGCAATCAAAGAACTGGAAAAACAGAAGGCTAACTTAAACCAAATCTAGTCGTAATAATCGCCGAAGATCATCTGTTGCTGCTCCATTACTGTTCTTCCCCAAAAAAGCCGGGACCGGCAGCGAACTAGGCGGCGGCGATACTACAAATGCAGATCCAACAAACATCCCATCCACGACTTTATTAATCGTCTCCGGACAAGTTCTTAACCTTTCCGTGGATCCCAAAACCAGATCTCCATCTCGTCCTACCTCCACTCTAGGATTACGATTATCACTCTTCGTTAACGATTCCCCGCGCCTCAAAATCTTGACATCGCCGATAGCCAGATTTCTAGCAGGAAGCTTGGCCACCATGGAGCGAGATTTGGATCTACTCCGGTGATTGAAGTTCCGGTACCTGCGGCGGTGAGAATCGGAGAAACTAGGGTCAGATTTCTTGAAAGGAGGGGCAACGGTTAGGTTTTGGTGGCGAATCCGGCCTCTAATGTAATCTGGAGATCCAAGAATTGAAGTAGCCATTTTTCTTCGAATACAGAAGGAAATTTGATGAAATCGAGCGTTCTTAATTGTACGGAGGAAGCTGAATTCGCATGGCTGGTATTTATAGTGATAGCATAGAATTTTTTTTTTTTTTTTCTTATTTCTGTTTTGTTATTCGTTTTTAGATTTGGTTTTGGATGTTCGATTGGACAGGTTGACGACGTCGTTTTACGATATTGCACCTAGATCCACTTATTTTACAAGTGTGTCCCTCTGTGACTTAGGAGAGAGATGGTTGTTTGGTAATTCCTTATTGGCGTAGGGAATGATGGGCGAAATGGGAAATGAAATAAAAAATAATAACGTGGATTATGGCATTAAAAGGAAATCACACGCGTCTCGGTGTATATGGCAGTTGCTTGATATTTTAGGGACACGTGTTTATGCAGTCAACCGACATCAGTTGGGCGGTTCAGTTTTGAATATTTTATTGTTACCGTTTGGGCTTAGCGAAAAGGGGCCCGAAAATTACAGATTGGGTTTGCTTTATGTTGGGTTGCTCAAGTTTAGCCCATTTTTCAGATGTGGATTCCAACCCATTTCCTTCAAAAAAAAAAAAAAAAATGCTAAATCTAGCAGGTATCGTTTTATTTAACTATGTCGTTTTAATGTTACCGAGTCCAGACCTAGCTAGTTCTCTCCAAAAGCCATCCCCTTGAGGAAGCCAGCAATTACAAGCGCCGGCCACCGCCACTATCACCAGTTGCTCTTCTTCTCTCGCAAAGGTATAATCTTTGTTATATAAAATCTACTCTTTTTGTTTCATTTGATCAGTCTTCTGTTAATGTTTGTTTTCTAAAAATTGTAAAATTGAAAGGTTTAAATTGGAAAATGGAATTATAAAAAATTTTATCAACCTGTAAACCATAGCTGAATAGATATTATCCAACAAAGACTTATCTGGGTTTGTTAATTAGCCCATCAAGTTTCTGGCTTATGTATTATAAATATTTTCCAGAGTAGATGATTTACAAGGCAAATATTTGTTGACACATGAGGGTAAATTTAGTTTGATATTTGCAATGCTTGTGGTTCTTGATACACTTGCAAGATTCGTCTCTTAATAAATGGTGGTTAGGCTTGTGAACAAGCTTCGTATGGTTCTTTGAGCTCGATCCCAAACTTTAGATGTTAGAGTTTGCTGGGAGCTCAAGCATGGCTTTGTAATAGAGCAAGAGCAATTAAAAGGCATAACCTAATTGCAGCTGGCCGAGCTGGTTGGCTATAGTGTTGCCAGACAGTAAGTTAATACAGCTGCATACATTAAAGTTTTAACTAAGGCAAAAAAACCAGCTCTTGACTGAAGGAGTTTGATCAGTGCAAGATAGATGGTGCCATACATTGTGTGTGAATTTGGCATTTTCCCCCATAGGGTTGAAGTTCAAGATTAATTAGATCCATTACTTCCCCCATGCAGTGTTAATTTTCTCTGCTTACTTTTCTTTATGTTGTTATTTATTTTGAGATTCTGCACTTGGCAGTGAATTAGCAGTGCATTTTTTTATAAGCTTTAGTCAATATGGTCAGCCTGTATTTCTTTCTTCCCTTTGTCTTTCTCTTGCATTGGGAAACCATAAATTGATAATGGAAACTTTATGATCATTTGAATGAGAAGCTTGTGCTTAAATCATACTCTTTGTTTTGTAAATTTCATCTAATCAATAAGTTTGTTATGTGGTTGAGTAACACAGTTCAGCTTCAGCTGGGGAAGAACATAAGTGTGGAAAATGCCTCTTTATGATTGCATGCTTCTATTGAAGCCTCATGTGAGGAAGGAACAATTGATCGAGTTGGTAGCTCGAGTAGGAAAACACGTTTATAGTAGAAATGGTGTTGTTACTGAAATAAAATCATTTGGCTCTGTTCAATTGGGTTATGGTATTAAGAAGCTTGATGGAAGATATTATCAGGTGAATGTTCTTCTACAATTTGCTACAATTTCATGAAGTTTTTTTTCTTTGTTGATCTATGGTTCTGATTTGATGTTTTTGTTGTTAGAGTCTTGTCCATCAATGGTCTTATGGTTTTTGTTTTCTAGTTTGCTCTCCCTTTTCTTTAAAAAAGAAAATACAGTTGATGCTTAAATCCTTTGATGAAATTGGAATGTTTGAATGTTCTCTTTTTAGAAGCTTTGCAGAAAGTAACTCTTATACAAATTCATGATTAATTCATTCGGTATTTTTCCTTTTGTTTTAGGTTTTAGTTTTTCTCACAAGATATTAAAACAAAGTGAAATCCTAAACAGCCTGCCATGTTGGACAAAAAATTATAGGTCTTTTATGAAATCAGGTATGGTTGTTCATGAGTGTAATTAGTAAAAAATTTCCTTAGAAAGCTTGTATCTGAGCAGTAGAGATAAATTCAAGTACAGGAAAAGATATTACCAGAGCCTAAATGGGACTGTTTTGCCCTTTGGCTTAGGATATTATGGTGTTCAGAGAGGATTGTATTGCTGTGGGTTGTAGATTAAGTTGATACCCGATCATGAGTACTTTGAGGAGAGGGTACATGATCCTTAATGAAAAAGATGAGGACTTGGAGTTCAATGGAAATTATGAAGAATAAAACGATTAAAAAAAAAAAAAAAAAGGAAAAGAAAATTCTAAACAACTGAGGTTTTTTTACAAATTTAGTAATTTCACAATTTTGTGATTCTTCTTTCCTATCCTCAAACTTTCGTCATACCTAATTGTGCACATTGTTGTGTTAATTTTTCGTGACTTGGCCTTATTACATAAGTGTGTTTTCACATTTTATGTATTGGATATTAATTAGTTATTTTGTGTAGGATGCCCTCTTATCTTTGTACCCAACTTAGAGTGCCACCTAGAGGTCGAAGGGATTTAAGGAGTTTTTTAAAATTGCTTTCTAGTTAGCATTTTAAATTGAAATATGGTTCTCTTTTACGATCCAATTTCTTATTATGTGTCCAGGGCGCATTTTGATACAAACTTTTTTCTTTACTGAATACCAGGCCTTTGTACTGTCCTTTCCTCTTTGTTTGCTCATACCTCAAGGGGTAAATAATAAATATATAGCCAATAAAAGATTATAGATATTTAATATGAGCGATTTATAAATATGGTGAACTTTTTTTTTTCATATGTATATTTTATCTCCATTTATGAAATGCGAATAGTAGTAAGAGCGTGTTTTGGTGTTGTGACTTCTAAAATTTCATACTCTTTTTGTGTATCCATATTAGTGTATATAATTGGATGAATTCTTATGGATACATACTCCTTCATTAAACATTCTAAATCGAGTAAGGTTTTGTTATTGGGTTTGAGAAAGGAATGTTGTATTGTAACACATAAGTTATTCGTGTCTTATATAACAAGTTCACTGCCTAATGTTCTACATTTAAGAGGGGTTGACTTTAAGAACAGTAATTACTCGAGCAGATTGTTTGTGGAATACATATTTAGTGTGCCCGGACGTCTAGGTTATAGAATTCGTTTTCCTATTGCCCAATATAAGATTGTAACTAATTGTGAAAGACACTCATTGCTATAAGATATGTATAGAGAAGATGGAAGGCGAACAACCAATTTGAGCTCCGAATCGTTTGGTGTTAAGCCTATATCCGAGTAATGGACACACCATTTTTCAACACGATTTTACATTATGATTAAGTAAAGATTGGTGGTCGGTTTGTTAATCCTGTTACAATTTACAAAAAATCTTATTTAATTTGGAGACTCTTAGGATGATTTCCCGTACATATTTCATGGAGGTTTAGTTTTTTCAGTGAGGATGATAATTCCCACCATCCTTTAAGTTTGGGCCGGTAAAGCCGGTATATACAAGAAATTGCCCAATTGAGTGATTGTGAAACTGGACGGTATTAAGTTTATTTTCCAGATCAGAGTGTATAAATATGATTCTCGTTACCCGTGATTTCTAATATTGCCCTAAACAGCATTATATTTCGCAAATGAAAAAAGAATTTTCTTTATTCTTATACATGTTTGTGTTAGTCCTAGTTTGCCGGATAAATTACCTTGTAAATTTTAGATTGTATTTTTTTGTGATTTATAGTTTATGCAAACTGCTTTGTCTAACACACTCACTAATCGGTTTCATTTAGTTTTCCAGGTTTCTCTATTTTGAAACTTTATATTCGTGAGGTTTGTCTTGATCTCCCTATTAGCTATTCTCTTTAATTTTAAAAAAAAAGTGAAAAATAAATAGTAGACCTGGTTAAATTCACCTTAAAGAGATCCTCCTCTTATAAGAATCTGCTAAACTGATAATAGTTGGATCGCTTATACAAATGTGGGTATCGAGAGTTTTGGTAAAGGTTATCTCTGGAGTGATGTAAGGGAGGAGTCTTACTTTTTAAGCTCAAGAAGAGCGTTTATACTCTTGGGTCTATTAGTACATAGAACTCTCTATAATGATTTGTAAGTGTACATCAATCCGTGACTCTATTTTTCCTTACACAACTGTTAGGAGATGGTTTTATTATTGTTACTTATGATTTTATCCTCACCAAGAATTATAATCTAAAACGAAAAAGATAGGAAATACGATATCTCTCAATCATTAAACTTTTTCACATGTGTGCCTTGCCATGTTTGGAATTTTCAAAAGTGAACTTGGTTATTCATTGTCCAATACCGGTGCATTTCTATGATTTAATTACCCCTAGGGTGGGTATGTTTGTTCATGAGTGTAATTAGTAAAGAATTATCCCTTTAGAAAGCTTTGTTATACTGAGCAGTTTAGAGATAAATTCCAAGTACAGGAAAAGATATCTTACCAGAGCCTAAAATGGGACTGTTTTGCCCCCTTGCCTTAGGAATTATGGTGTTCAGAGAATGAGATATCATTGGGTGTTATGCCGGTTCTTGCCACCGGGTAAGTTTGCTCATGACTATGTTGAGACGAGTTGTATACCCGATCATGAAGATGAACAGTGGAAGTTGTACTTTGCTGAGAGCGACGGAAGAGGATTCATACTCAATCTGTGGATCCTTAATGAAAAGATGAGACTTGGAGTTCAATGGAAATTATGAAAGAATAAAAATGGCAACGGAAGTGTTGAACAAAAGTTAAGTCAATGCCAACCTGTATATAGTTTGGAAAAGGGAATGAATATCTCGTGAAGGATATTTATGTATTGAAAAGATATCATACAAATATAGAGATATACTGCAATTGAGGCATATAACTTTATGACAGGTATGTGGTCCTCTCTGTTGGCCGCGTGTTTACGTCAGAAGAAGATATTGAGGCGCCGAATACGATGAGTTCTCCCATATCTTATTATTTACCTGTGTATTTCTTATATAACTTCTAGTCCATTTTCTGTGTGTACGTGATTTATTTATAATCTGTTCCTTTCATTCCTTGTTGGACTGATTTTAAATGTCCATGAGTGGGAATAAATATTCATCAGGCATAGGACCACTTATGAATCCAAAATAAAATGATCTAGTCGGCCATGTGGAAGCGTGAAGAGTTTAATGTATGGTGAGTGGATTAAGTGTAATTATATTTTTATTAATACGTGCCTTTTCCTTTTAGATTGGACCAATAGCACAAAAATTACGTAAGAGATTGAGATCCCTGAGATATTTTAGTTGGTTAACACGAAACCTTGATATTTAAATAATAGGGGAAGAATTCACTTTTGCTTTGATTAATTGAGCATGCTTGAGCTCCCCCTTCTAGAACGTTAGAAAGGAGCCTCTAATTTAAAATGCACAAGATATTTAGAACTCTTATGGGATTGTGATCATCTAACACCTTTAATTCCCAAATTTTCAAAGGACTATAAGGTAGAGGTGTCCCTTGCGCAAAACCTTTTTAAGCCCTTGGGATATAACCCCAAGAGGGAAAAAAGAACTTCAGGCTCATTAGGAGCTCTCGTGGCTGGGAGGGAGCGTTCATAGAAGAAAGCTGATAAAAGGACACTATAACTAACCGAGCAAGGATAAAGCCGAACTTTAATATAAGTTGGGTTTCAAGGTTTTCTGAGCAATTTATATGTGTGTGAACTAGAAAATTTAGATAATATTATTTGAAAGGCGACCTCCAAGCCAAATTTCACCCCGAATTAGAATCTATAGATTCGATGAAATAAGCTAGTTATGTATACCAAAGTACCTCTATTCGAAATACGAAAGAAGGAAAGACCTTACTGAAAAAGACTCTGTAAAAATAGATTTAAAATAGCATCCCTAAACTAGTTTTAACTACAAGAATTTTAAGACTTTCAACACAACCCTTTTACAATCGTGTAATCTGCGAAAGAATTAAGATAGTTTAGGTAAATCGAATTAACTATGCCTGTTAAGTGTCAGTATATGCTGTTACTATCGTTACCAAGTCTATGCCCTTCACAAGGGAAAAGGCTCCCTTAAATAATATCGACCAGATCACACTGATGATGAATATTAACTATTTACTATCTACTACTGTAGTTGGTGGAAACTCTTGAGTCAGTGTTTCTGTCGGAAAGAATCGTCGTTATCGGTAGCTAAGTTATACAATAGATGATTATCCTAAGGATCAGATGGTATGAAATGAAAGCATGAAAATTAAGATCTGTTAGTCAGAAGAAATCTCCTTATTGTCTTGCTTATATACATAGTTTGCCGAGTCCTTCGTTCTAGAATTATCAGAGTGAGTATTTCTGTCTGCGGAAGATATTCTGCTTATTTTGTGTTTGCGCTTTTTATTTAAGCTGATTGTCCCAGATACATTTGATTCTGTTGTTAGAGACCACAAGTAGTTCTATCCTTAGGTCGAAAAGAATCTCTATCTGTTTGCTTTTACTTGGTTAATGGCCAAAGGGTTGATGCACACAACTCCTTAATACAATCTGATTTGGCATCGAGAAGAAGGTGGAGAAACTTACTGATTGACCTGAGTGTGGCGAATTTTATCTGGTTGTTGCTGAGTTTGGATTTAGGTTTACTTTTTTAAAAGAACTTTGTGGCTTGTGTGGATCCGCTCTTTATTTGTGTCGTTTGGCCATAAGGTCATTTTTTGAACAGGAAAAAGAACTGTGAAAGGAATAAAAGACGTTCTCGTAAATCGTGCCCTCTTAACTTATCTATATAACATTTTGAATATTCATTTGAAATATAACAAAAAAGATTGTTAAAGGTTAGCACGGGCATGACATAGTGGTTTGATGGCGCGTCTCAATTCATAGAATATTTACTTTTTGGTATGCAGTATTTGTTTTTCTCTTTCGTTTATTTATTTCCCTAGTTCTCCTCTTGAGTATTTTAAACTTTCCTCTCTATTTTTCTTTGCGTTTAATCTTTTGTCCTCTTCTTCTTAATTATTGTGACAACTGCGTTTTTACCATCCCTACTTTGCGTAAATTTTAAATAGGCCTTGATATCATGGCCCTGATTTCATCCCTCTACTTTCGTCACTTTAGAGTGATTTAGATGATGAGGATTGATGGGTAAATACGATTTTACGGCTCAATTGTCTTTTGTTATTGAAGGGACAATGTGGAGACCAGAAGTTTATTAGGTGTGGTATAAAGGGAACATTTGTGTGTTTGAGAAGATTTATTTATCTGTTGAAGAGGCTTATGCTCCCACTTTGTTGGTTCCCTTATTTACTTTCGATCTGTGTGTGTGGATTGGTTCTTTTGTATTGCTGGGTTCCTGTATTGTAGTAACTTGGCTATTGGAATGCGTTAGTGTCGTTTCTATACGATTGGTTTCGACTTGCGTTGACCCCAGCCTCTTTTATGATATTCATAAAAACTTTATGCTATTTCTTCTTGCGCTGTATATTAGGCTTTCTAGAGAGACAGCTAACCGACGGTTTCAGCCTTGTACATTGAGGCATACTCCTATGTTTTGTTTTTGGAAAAGATAAACCAAATAACTGTGAGAGGTTTACTATTTAGCTGACACTATCTGTTCTTAACTGCTAAATCCATAGTGAGGCTTATTTTAGGTGTAAAGAAAGAACTTGTTGATGGGTTAGAAATATGTTCAGACATGGTTATTAATTAAATATTTTTCGTTGAAGAATAGTCCCATGAACTAACTTTATCTTAAAGTGTCTGATTCCAACAGTGGTTGGTAGAGAAAATGTTTCTTGAAAATGAATTCACCAACCCATAAAAAAAAAAAAAAAAAGGAAAAGTAAATTCAATTGAACCATGCTCTTTGCAGAGGTTGTCGGGTCAGAATTGCCCATACAAATTCTGGAAAATGTTGAGATTAAAAGTCTCTCTGATGATATGCTGGGATTAGCCATCACAATAAATAAAATGCTGGGATAATGTTGTGAGATTAAAAGTCTCTGATGATATGCACAAATTCGAAGGATCTGGAAATTTTTACACGAATTGATTAATGAAATTCACTTTTGCTTTTATTATGCTTGCTCAGGGCCAATTAATGCAGATGACAATGATGGCCACACCCAACATCAACAAGGAGCTGCATTACCTAAACAAGGAAGATCGCCTATTGCGGTGGCTTCTAGTTAAACACCGGGATACAAAATTTGGGTTTCAGTTTCTGGGTGATGATGATATTAGAGGCGACCTCAGCAAATTTTCACGAATTAGCTTGTCTGATGATGACACCAGCGGGGACTACGAAGACGAAGATGACGACGACGATGATGATGAATATATTGACACTGGTGATGTTGGTGAACGTAGTATGGAAATAGAGAATCAGACAGAAAAATGAGTAAATAATGGAATTCAAAATGCCGAGTCCTTTCTATTTTAGGATTTGTGTCTTATTAGGATTTCCAGATACATGCTCTGTTTAAGCCTTACAGTGTAGTAGTGAAAACCATAATTGAATCAGAGAGAAAGGTGTCATTAGATTGCTTGATTTTATTCGTAGCCATACATTTGAGGAACTAACTGAAAGCTTTACTCATAATATATTTGAATAACAATGTTTTGAAGGCCACATGTTGATGCTAAGAAACCTGGGAGATGTTCTGATCCAGCAATGTCCTTCTTGTATGCCTCTCTAATATGGAAAGTTTACCTCTCTAATAAGGCAATGCCAGTTCTTGGTGGTAATTGTCAAGACATGGAACAGAAGTTTATTAGTGGGAAAGGACATTTTGACAAATTTTGAACTTCCTTTCATTTCATTGTTTATCTGTTGTGTTCTTGTTTTTATGCAGAAGTGATCTGCTTTGATGGTTCGATTGGGCTCTTTTTGTTAAACTGCATTTGTAAAGTTCAAAACTTTCAGTAAACCATGTTTTGAAAAAAATCTAAGTCATTTAGCTCTTTCTTCCAAATCATGATTTTTTGAAAATTTAGAAATTTCAATTTAATTTTGAAAAGCAACTACAAGTCTACAAACTTAAATGTCAAACACAGAGACGAAACTAGCTTATGCTTTCCAAACATTTCAAAATTCAAAATTTCTCTCTCAAATTTTATTTATATTTTCAAAAAATATATGTTTATTGAATTTTTAAAATTTAGTTTCGTCCTGGTAAAACACATAGCCTACATATATGTTTCACTCTATCCTTTAAATTTATACTCATAAATGAATTGATAGAATTAGAAACTGAGTGGTTAGCTTTCACTTTCACATAAATCTGAGAGGGTGCATTATTTTCATAATTTATGCATCTTTTCAATTATTAATGTGTACATTCAATGAGAAGGAAGAGAAAAGCAAGTTAAAAAGGATATTCATATTGAAAATGCCTTTTTGAAAGTAGATAATATGTTTCAATAATATTTTTAAAATATATTTAAGTGGATCTTACCCATTTAAAATTCTTTTTTTTTTTCTAAAAAAAAGGCTGTTGGATGTAGAGTGGCCAAAATCCGGTTTTCGGAACCAGAACTATCGGTTCCGAACTGGTGGGAACCGGAACCGGAACCGGTCCAAACCTGTTCCCGTTCCGGTTCCATAAGTTTTGGAACCGTGAATCGGTGGTTCCAGTTTCAGTCGGAATCGACGGTTCTAGTTTCATCGGAAACCAGCCGAAACCATCCAAAATCGGCCAGAACCGATCAAAAACCGGCCAGAACAGTTGGAAAATAGGTCGGAACCATCGATTTTGGAACCATTGAGGAATCGAAACCGTTCGGTTCCAAACCGTAACTGAAACCGTTAATTTTTGGTTTGGTTTCGGAATCAAAATCGGCGGTTCCGGAACCATGACCACCCCTAGTTGGATGAGTTAGTCACTGCTGCGTTAGCTGAAGCCACAAGCTACCGGTCAGGTGTTAACATTCCAATTTAAGACACTCTCATAAAAGCGCACCGACTGTCGGAGCACTGATGGAAGACGCTGGCTCCTTCCTATAAAATTGTAGAGTTGCGGTTCTCAAGTCACGACAATAGAGTTAGACCTAAAGCCAACTCACAAAGTGGCCATGACTCTTAAGCAACAGAGTCGATATTTTGACATCATGCGTAATCGGAAGCCATCATGAAATATGGAACCTGGATCAAGTAGACAGATAATTAATGTTTTTATCACTAGGCCACCACCTCGGGTGGTATTTAAAATTCAATTTGTTTATACATAATAATCATATTCTAATAATTCTACTTAATCACTGTCATAAATTTACAATGGAGGATGGAGGTGGTGGCAAGTGAGGGCAGCTCATGTACATGTAAATCTGTCATGCTGTGCTAGAATTTTGCACAATAGCTTCACAACTAAAGCACCTAACATGACAAGGACTACATGGATGTTATACCTTAAAAAGAATGCTTGTATACAAATTATTATTATTAGCTTAGGTATATGAGTTACACACTTACATTTACCCTTTAATTAAAGTAAGGATATTATAATTTACCGCCTAATATATAAAATTGCTCGTCAATTTTAACGTTCTATTTTTATAGTAGTACTTAAAAAGTTTTTGAATGTCTTATAAAATTGTATTTTTTGTTTAAATAAGCACCTTTAGAAACATTACAAATTTACAAAATTTGTTGCTAAAAAGTGTACACTAAAATTATTATTAAAATTTTATATTGAACTGCTGTGAAAATAAATATTAAGGTTTAGGAGTAATTTTATGCCTACATAAAGCAAGTGAATGGATATAATGTAATGTCATGTGGGGCATTTTTTTTTTATTTTAAATTTTTTTATGGCATACTTATCTGTTAAGGAAGTTGTTTCTGTCTTTTTTTTTTTTTTTTATATAAAGTTGTTTTCTGTCTTTTTTTTTTTTTTTGGTTCAATTGAAGTTGTTCACCCACCACTCTTTGCTCCGTTGTCTATTGTCCGAATCCAATTCAATACATTTATAGTTATTGGACTTACTGAGACACGTAAAAGAGATAATGCATAGTTTGGGTTTAATTTCAATTGCTATGGTGAAATTTCGAAATGTAAAATGTAAAATAATTAGAAATGATTGAACCTTTTTAAAAAATTAATTAAAATCTAGAGTTAAATTTATTTTTTAGGGTCATAAATTTTTTTTTTTTTTGGTTTCAATTGAAGATTGTCACCCACCACTCTTTGCTCCGTTGTCATTGTCCGAATCCAATCAATACATTTATTAGTTATTGACTTACTGGCGTAAAAGGATATGCATTTTGGTTATATTTATGCTATGGTTGAATTTCGAATTAAAATGTAAAATATAGAATTAGATTGAACCTTTTAAAAATTAATTAAATCTTAGAGTTAAATTTATTTTTTAGGTCATAAAAAAAATTTTAGCGATTATCGTGCATGAATTGAAAAGGTTATATATTTTTTTAATTATTGGAGATTTTTGTGGATTGAAATAACCTTATTGCTATATAACAGAATAATCATCTTCTTGAGAAGGCTTAAACAAAAAGATTATATTTAGTGTTTCTTTTTTTTATTTGATTAATCAGACAGTTTGTTTGTTTTAACCGCTAAAGACTTTTACTTTGTTTTGATGGTGGCATATTAATAAAAAAACAAAAGGTTATAAGGATATAATTTTCAAGCTTGGTCCCCTAATTTTTGAAAACCAGTGTTTGAAATTTTTTTTTTAATTTTCATTTTTCTTTTATGAATAAAAAAATATTATATATTTTTTATTTTTCCTGGTACGTTTTTTATTTATTATTTATATTGCCAATTGCAATGGATAACATTAGATTTTTTAGTAAAAAATTTAACAATGGATGGAAGACTGAACTTCACGGACAAATAAACAGTCGAGCTAATGGAGGTTATATATCGAATAACCCTGTTGTGTCATTTTGATTTATTAGACATTTTAATAAATTAACATACAACAAAAATATGGTCAATAAGTTAAGTTTTTCTTTATATGTTTTATTATAATAAAATAAATTAATTTTTCTGATAAAAAAATAAAATTCAAATTAAATAATATTTGTTGTATTTATAAATTTAATAAATAATAATTTTTTTTAAATTTTCATCCCTTTATATAATTATTAGTAATAAATGATTTTTACATAAGTAATAAATTAAGAATAAATAAATTCACTCAATAATAATTTCGTCACATTTAAAATCGGCCGCAACAAATATTTTTATTTTTAAAATTGTAGAGAAAGTTACCTGGTGGCAACTGGCAGGTAGGGGGAGGTTGGCCGGTTGCATTGTTTACGTCATAGGAAAAAGTAACAATAAATCGGAACCCTCGCTTTAATTAAAAATAAAAAAATGCAAAAGACCAGACTATTATTAAACGTTGACTAGGAGGCAGCAATGAACTTTGACCCATACAAGACAAGAGACATGACAGGTAAAAATAAAATCTCTCTCAGCAACAGTAGGCCAAACAAGGCGGAGAGAAAATAGCTGTTAATATTACACAGTTCGCCCGAAAAACGCTACACTCTTCTCTCCTCTCCCTCCCTCCAAAATCTCATTTCCAATCTCTCTATCCCTCCTGATTTGGCTCCAATCCCTAAAACAGACAAACGGACTGAGAGATTGGAAAAGTTAAATATAACTTTTCAAGAAAAAGCTATGGAAACGACGACGGAGGTCACGGTGAGGAAGGCCGCTGTAGGTGAGAGATCGGAGAGGGATGGGTCAAATACCAGCAGTGGCAGTGATAATAATGTCAATAAGGTTACTGTTGTAGAAGAGAAAAAGGAGAAGAAAGAGCGGTTGAACGAGAAGGAGAGAGAAAGTGAGAGAGGGATTTTGGAATATTTCGGTTGGGTTTATCATTTAGGTACGAATTCTATTGGTCATGAGTATTGTCACCTCAGATTTCTGTTCATTAGAGGCAAATATGTGGAGATGTACAGGCGTGATCCTCACGAGAATCCTGGCATTGTAAGCTCTATTTACTTTTTCTTGGTCAAATAGAACAGAATTGCTTTTCAACTGTCGTTTGCTTCGGGTTTGGGGTCAAACGTCTTTATTTAATTTTATCATATGTTTTGTGTAATTTAAATGGTTTTTGTTGTTTTTTTTATAAGTCGCGTGGAGCTGGATCTGGTGCTTTAATTGAAGTCTTTAACTGTAATTTTGATTGTTTTAGCCTAATTCGATTAAGAGTGTCAAGAAAAAGTCCTGATTGCTTTAACTGTGGTCTTGAACATTTGAATTATTTGGTATTTTCGTGTTTGTCCTTTGGTTTCGAAATGGACTGGATTCAAGCTGCATTTTCACAACTATGGTGCTATAGATATAAGGTTAACTCAAGATAAAGTCCTAATGTATCTTAGGACAATGTAGATATTTAACGGCATAGGATGCTCTCCCTGGGTTTACAAAATTGCAATAGTTATCTGACTATGGAGTTGGAATTTTATTGTATAACTATTTCATTATTCACAATATTAAGCTTGTGAAGACAGCTCTATGGATTTTACTCTGGTAATGCGATTTGGGTTTCCCATCTTGTTTCATTCTGATGCAAAATTGATGCATTTCAATGTAATGGATTGATAATTGTATATACTAATTTTAAACACCAATGTTTTGTAATTTCATTTATTTTGCGAGTCCGACCGCCAATTCAATAGGTAATTTGATTTCTTTATTTTCCTTTGGCGCTAAACCTTTTGTTGTCCAGAAACCTATTAGGAAGGGTGTAGTAGGGCCTACACTAATGGTGGAGGAGCTAGGGCGTCGAAAGGTTAATCATGGGGTAAGGCCTTCATTAATCTACCCATAAAGTGATATTGATCATGATAATTTATTATAATTTCCTTTCAATTCACGATATTTATAAGCTTCAATCTTGATTATTTCTCTTGAATTTTTGTAGGACCTCTATGTTATGCGATTTTATAATAGACTGGATGAATCAAAAAAAGGAGAAGTAAGTAGCAGCTCATTATAATTCAGTTGACAAATATTTATGGTGATATATATGTATAATAAATATCGGCAGTCATTGTAGGTTATATGATGTTTTGTTATAGTGGATATCACAATTTGAATGGAGTGACATTATTGATTTGTTTATTCCTGACTATTTATAATCAAGAATTATTCAAACCAAGGGCTATCTGGTAAAACCACTATCAAATAGACCTGAAATTCTAATATATTTATCTTGGCTCAGTGTCAAATCTCGTGTTATAAGCTTGCCAGGTTGGGTAGGATGAAAGACAACCCCTTGCAACTTGAAACTCGTTAAGAACTAGTTCATGAAGAATTTCCAAACTTGACAATGTCAATATAACCTAAATATATCCTAAAATATTCTTTTATGTCAAAGGTTCAAAATCTTTCCATCTGACCTGATAGAATACACATATGCATATGAAATTGCTGCTGCCAAACTCTGTGACACCTTGCATATGACTGAGACGTGGGAGTTGATTTATAAGGATATTAATGATCCTTCTGTCCCATCTCATCATATCACAATACCATTTCTAATGTGTATGTGGGATAGACTATAAAGGCAATGAAGGAAGATAGTATCCGTCACAATGCAATTCCTGGCTTCCACTTTCAGATTGCAAGTTAGATAAGAGTTACTCTAACTTTATTTGATATTTATTATTAAAGCCACATGATCAATGAATGAGTGTTAGGAAGCATAAGGCAGACGAATTTTATAAGGCAGGAGAAGATATGTAGGATAGAAGTAAGGACTCTTCACTCGTCATGAAAAAATGTTATGGTGAGGAAAGGACCTTGCATTAGTATTTGTGCAAACACCTGTCCCAATCATGTATATCGTACATTGTATTCCTGTCTAATCATTCTACTATTATTTGATATTGAGTCAGTTATACATTCTTTTGAGATCATAAAATGATTCTATGATTCGGGTTGTGTTACCAAGCATGTAAACTTCCTTTGTAGGTTTTCCTGCATTCTTATCCGTGTTCTTGTTGAATAATATTTATATTTTGCCTTTTTTTTTCCCTCTTGTTTCGTTTAGGGTGGTCGTCAACTAGTTTGGGATTAAGGCTTAGTTGTTGTTGCCGTTATTGTTTCATTTAGAGTGGATAGCTTATCCTACCTCTTGTAATAGTTTGTTCTATTTGTATATGTGGATTCTTCAATAAACAATTGTTGTTTTTTTTAATGCAAAAACAACATGTGACTAACTCATTGTTTGTCTCTTCTAGATTGCTTGTGCTACTGCTGGAGAAGCTCGAAAATGGAAGGAGGCATTTGATCATGCAAAGCAACAGGTATAGGAATCCACCCGAACATTGTGAATGTAATGGTCTCTTGTTGAATTTATATAGAATAATTTGCTTGCAATGTCACCATGATAGAATCACTTACCATTGCATCATTCTTGATATTGTCTGCTACCATTTCTTTGCTCCTGAGTCCTGACACCTAACACTGTTGTATAATTTGCTAATTTCATTCTGCATCTTGAAGTTAGTAAAATTTGGCTGCTCTTTGCATTGAAAATGGAGCCTCTTGTTTATATTTTGAAAACTTAGTACTTAACATGAATTCTATGTATTCTATCTAGAAATCATTTTAAATGAATTATAGAATTCATTTGCAAATGAATTCTTTCTTTTGTTATAATAGTTTGCTTGTAATATCACCATGATAGAATCAATTACCATTGCATTGTTTGTGCTATTGTCTTTTACCACTTTCTTTGCTCCTGACACCTGACAGTGTTACATAGCTAATTTCATTCTGCACTTAAATTTAATAAAATCTGGCTGCTCTTTGCATTGAAAATGGGGCTTCTTGTTTATATTTTGAAAACTTAGCACCTAAGCCTCTGTTTGGTATGAATCATTTTAAAATGTAGGATTCATTTCAAATGAATTTAATATAGAAAATTTCATTTGCAGATGGATCTTTATGTATGTTGTAATAAGTTTAACATGTGGAATTCAAATTGAATTTCACATCATTTACGTTTGGTATAAATTTAGAATTTTACTCAATGCGTGATAATTGTCGAAAAAGCTTAAAGAAAAGTAGAGAGAAAAAATGAAAAAAAAGAAAGAAAATAAAAATGAGAGAAATAGAGAAGAGAGAAAGAAGAGGGAGAAAGTGAGAAGAAAAGGAGGGGATAGAAAAGAGAGAAGGAGAAGGCGAGTTTTTCTGTCCAAAACTTTAGTTGTGTGATTTTATGGAATTCAATTTGAAATTTCATTAATTTTGGTTGAATTTGTTTAGTTATATTCAATTTTACAGAATTGAAATTTGTGAAATTAAAACAAACATTCTTTTTAACGTATCAAACTCTTAAAACTGGGAATTCAATTCAACTCCACAAAAGTTATGGCATTCATTTATGCCAAATGGCGGGTTAATAAAAATTATTTGATTCTCCTAGTTTTTCTGATATTTATCTTCTTAACGTTCTTCATTGACAGGCTGAATATGAGCTCTTAAGAGGAGCTAGTGCCAGAGACAGGCTAAACATGGAGGCTGAGTATGTACCATATGTCTGGATTATCTTACATAAACAATTTCGTTTAGCTAAGTCCATCTATCATAACTTTTGCTTTGAAAATTTGTCATACAAACAGTTCTTTTGGGGATATTGGTTGTTGGTGTCTCTGTTTGCTATCAAGTCCTAGCTACTTGTGAATTTTTTTTGTTTATGTAAACTAGAAGCTGAGGTAACTGTCAGGTGTGAGCAAGTCTTTAATAAAACATTTGGACAACCCATTGTTACGCTGAATCTGTGTGTTATTTGACTTTACTCTTTACAGATTGTAAGTGTTAGTCATAGTACTCATTTTTTAATCTCCTGTCACTATTGTTGGCTTAACTAAAAAGGCATGTTAGTGGTTGTCTTTGAAGCAATTGCATTGTGTTTACTGCATGGCTTGACCTGTGATATTTTGGCTGACTTATAGTTCGTTTTTTTCTCATTGTATCCTGGGAAAGGATCAATCTAGAGGGACATCGGCCTAGAATGAGGCGTTATGCACATGGCTTAAAGAAGCTTATAAGAATAGGGCAAGGTGAGGTGGCATGCTCTTATCTGACTTGTTGCTCTACTTTTGTTATAGAACTTAACCAAAATTAGTCTATGTTTGTTGGATATATATTTTTTTATAAGGAATTTGAATAGTATCAAATTAAGGTATTGCAGAATATGAAATCTCAAAATTGAGAAACTACGAAAGTATACGCTAAATGAAACACAATTTAGAGCCCTGTGAATACTTTGATTGGGTATTTTGTGTTATCCTCCATTAATTAGAACATCTATATGTTATATAAACATATACATATTATTTTTTTTTTCTATAAAAATGTATTGGCACAGAATATTGTATTTTTGAACAGTATGTTCTTGGCTGAAATACTAATTAAAATATCTTAACTTTTAACTCATTGAGGGTATTTATAGGTGTTATAATTAATTGGGGCTCTTTTGTCCAAAAAAATGCTTACCTCTGCAAGCTACTTAAGAGATATTGTATTATATCATTTATATTCTATGTTTACATGGGTTTAAAATTTCAATGTCTTTTGTTTGAAATTCTTTGTGAACAAATATATCTTCATGTTAATAATTGTCTACTTTTATTATTGACAGGTCCAGAGATGCTTTTGCGTCAATCCTCAACTTTGGATGCCACTGCCAAGTCAGATAGATTTTATGAGGGGGAAATTGGAGATGCAATTGAAGCACATGAATGGAAATGTGTGCGCACAGTAAATGGTACTTGTTTGTTAGATAATTTATATCATACATAACCTATCACCTTTTCTCTTTAGGGTCCATTCAGTGTCATTTATTTTTAATACTCCTTATTCACTTTCTTATGGTACTTAATGCTTCAGTTATGCAATACTACAGTTTATTTTGGTAAATATATTTATCATCATTTGATGTACTTTGATTCTCAAATGCCATAATCAAGATTATGTCCATAAAGCTCTGCTTGCTTCCAAAGGGTTATTCACTAAAACGATTTGGAACCTTTTTTCAATTTGCAACCATGGCCTGCACTGTGAAAGTGGCCATTTTTGCTTGTATTTAAACTATTATGTGCAATCACTGCCAGGCTACTAGACTTATTTGATGACTTGTGCGATTAACCTACAAAAAGGAAAAACTACTCATTACATAGCTGTAGATTTGGTCTACTATCAATAGGCTTGTCTGTTTTTTTGACATATGCAATAGTTCTATAATGGCTATTATAAGCTAATTTTACGCATAATTAAATGGATGAATAGATTTTTATGGCTATGAAACTCATAGCCAAAGTATAGGTTAAAATTAGTCATTTTCAAAATCACAGGCTGTTATTGCAAATTGGAGACAGTTAAGGAATTTTTAGTGATTAATTCTTTGATACTGTATTTTGGTTGAGGTTGGAAGAAAAACCTTTGTTGATTATGTAAAATTTTGTTGCTTGACATAAATAAGTTTGTGAGATATCTCTAAGCTAAAACAGCAGGGGAACCATAAAAGATTGACCTTTCATATGAAAGGAAAATTCTTATTGACGGGAAGATAATGCTACTCAGATAGTACGCGAATGAAGTGGAAAAGAGAAGTAGATTTGTCTATGCATTGGGTAGTAGCTCAATTGTAAATCTTCCTTTCCTATGGTTGGGAATCTCATCAGTTATGAGAATTTCCAATTGAATATAATTTTAGCCCAGTGGAGTTATAGGCCCATTAGAACATGCACTAGAGTTTCCAGTTAATATGTTATCATTGATTGTCTAGATAACTTAATGTGATTCTGCTATGTACTGCAAATAGCATTAAACATATTTTGATGTTCCTTCCAATATAGATGTTGATAATAAGTTTTAAGGGAACCTGGTTTATTTTCCACTTCTAAACAATTTGTGCTGGTCTTTGTTACAGGTGTTCGAATCTTTGAGGATGTTTCTAACTCCAAGGTACTTGTCATTATTTATTTCATACTCCTACCAATCTTGTACCTTCAAGAGATTTCTTTTATTTGTCATTTGATGTATCATGTGTTTGGATGGTAATTAATTGAAACAAATGGCGGCCCATTGTTTCCTCTGTAACTTTCCTTTTCATTAGCCACTGCTCAGTTGTAAACAAATGGTACATACTTTTACTAGCAAGTGCTCAGGAGTAAATGAATAGGAATTGGGCAAAAAATATTGGCAAAGTTGAATTTCTTGTTTCCAGAAGAGATGGCTGCTGCTTCCACCCAGTGCTAGTGAACATGAGCTGTGAATCTTGCCATCTCCTGACTGAAAAAACTGAATCTCTTACTTTAAATTTTATGTTAAAACTCTGTGGGATGTTGTCATTGCTTTTTCTTTGCATCCTGATCTTTAAATTCTGTTTCTTAGACCTGTTAACAAAATTCTCAAAGCACGACTCAAGATTATAAATATTAGGGAGTCAGATGACTGTCACATTATTTTTCATATCACCCTCACACATCCTAAAGATGTTATACTACCAAATTATGTTGGAAGACTGTCGCAGAGCTACTCTCCATTCCATATCTTTTAATGATTAAGTTCAACATTTTCAGAGGAATGTCCTTAGGTATTATTCGGCATGGGTTGGTACTACTTTTTGTTTGGTTTTGCTTCTTTTTTTTGTTTGTTATTTAGATTAGTAGGATATCTTTTAATGCTTAAGTTCATTATTTTCAGAGGAGCGTCCTTAGGTATTATTCAGCATGCATCAGTATTATTTTTTGTTCGCTTTTGCTTCTTGTTTTTGTATGTTATTTAGTTTAGAATACCCTTTGCTTAAAGTTATAATTTCCTTCATTTCTTCCTTAATAAATTTTATTTTCTTATAAAGAGGAAGAGAAAAATGAGTACTATGTCAAATTACTTTGAGTTGATCAAGTTATTTCTTGAAATTGTGTAGGAGCTGATCCCTAGTTAGGTAGGGCAAATGACTTACTAAGATGTAAGGTACACAGTGTGCTGTCTTTGCATTAAAGTCACACAAGTGTGCAAATGTGTGTACACATTTGTGAAATATCCTTGTTTGTTTCATAATTTTTCATGGTTCTTGTATTTTTAACATTCAAGTGAACTGAAGAATGGAACTCCTATGAACTCCACGTAGGGCATCAGGTTTTCTGATAAATTTGTACTCTCTGTAGAATGGTAAAGGTGTTCTTGTCAAAGCTGTTGGTGTTATTGATGCCACTGCAGATACTGTCTTTGAAGTCATTTTAAATGTTGATCGGCATCAGAGATATGAGTAAGTTTGTCGATCAATCTTCCAAGCCAATCTACATGATCATTATGTTTTAAAAGTTAATCTATACTAGCTCCTTGTTAGATGAACATGATACCTTGTTTTCAACTTTGTGAATATGTATACACACACACACACACACACACATAAAAATAGACACACAGATGCTATGTTTGTGCATAAAATTTATAAAGTTATTAACTAATAATTCCATTCGGAAAATTATCATCTTCTATTGCTAGCTGCCTTGAGTTGGCTGGAAATTACTATTTGAATGTGACAAATTGATCTGCAAACTATTTGAATGCGTCTTTTGCTCATTAACATGTTAATTTTAAAATATATATGGTATAAGATGTAGATATCTGAACAAATGCTGAAAGAGAAAAAGCGTTCTCTTTGTTGCAATTAATCAGTATACAATTAAGCCCTTGCCTTATACTATTTCACTTAACAGTTCTACAATCATCAGAGTTTTAAATGCTTTTCATCCTTTTTCATGGCCTTACTATTCTAATCGTCAAATCAAATACAAAGGACTGAAAAAACTGAACATGCACACTGTTCAGCATAAGCTGGTGTTCTTGACTTGTACAAGCACCAATGTTGGCTTTCTATGTAGAATCCACTTTTTACATTTAGCACTAATGTGTTGTAAGTAACATATATCGATGCTAAGCTAAAGTGGTTAATTTACTTTAACAAGAAACAAACTATTATTTCCATTTCTTCATTAATTATGTACATTCCCCCAAATTCATATAAAAAGAAAAAAAAGTGAAACAAGTGCCTTGTGTATATCAAACAACATCAGTGACTCGGAGGAAAGTCCGATAAACAATACTTTTTTCAGCTCGATATGAATATTTGTGGTTTCTAATTCATAATCATGATAGGATGTCATCAAAGGTTAGAATTTTATGCATCCCTACATTGAATATAAAATTATATTTTAGTTCCTATAATTGATTCCCATGATTGCATTTCCCCCTTGCTTCTAAAGTATCAAATCACAGCAACACCTGCAAACCATATACACAGAAGAAACCTGGATGGCGTATGAAGTATTGTGAGTGAAAGAATCATAATTGATTTTAGGTTTAAAGCAAATGTCTTTAATATTTGCATCCAAGTTACATATTAAATTGTTCTCGGGAATTACAGCAAATCTTTTATTCTATTTTAATTACAATTTATATCGTAAAGGCATGGCAGATTCTTTTTTTTTTTTTTTTTTTTTTTTTTTGTGAGTGAAAGAAATCATTTAATTGATTTTAGGTTTAAAAGCAAATGTTCTTTAATATTGCATATCCAAAGTTACATATTAAATTGTTTTTTCTCGGGAATTACAGCAAATCTTTCATTCTATTTTAATTACAATTTTATATCTTAAAAAGGCATGGCAGTTTTTTTTTTTTTTTTTTTTTTTTTTAATGTGATTCTACATAGGTTTAGAAATATTAGACATTAACATTAATTTAGTAATATATTATCTTGAATAGTACTCTTTTATAATTCTTTACTGTTAATTTTATTTTTTGCCTTTCGACGATTTCCTATATATATAGGGATATTTCTTTACATATAACTTATTAAATATATAAAAAAAATGTACAGGTGGGATACTTTGACAAGTGACTTAGAGGTGTTAGATTCCTACGATGGACACTATGATGTTGTCTATGGGACATATGATCCAAAATATCTTACTCGGTAATGTTATTAGGCTGGATTAACTAATTCTTTGTTTGATGTTATGCTTTTTAGTTTGTTGGTTGTTTGTTTAGTGCACCCTGCTGCCTAAGTTGGAATTTGCTTACTGTTTGTCTTAGCTGAATTTAATTTATCTGCATTTAAATTGTGCATATGCATTCTTACTTGAGATCCAATCATGTAGAAAAATGGAGTGTTTCAATTTAAGTATGTACAATCAATAGCAATTTGTGTTTAGACTGTTGGTTAGGTTTAGGAATTGGCTTTAGATTACCAGCCTTTTAGTTTTAGCGATTAGCTGTAGATGGTCTGACAGTTTGTTGTAAAACCTAAACAATTGAGGCTCTTGAAATCTAGGAATACAAAGAAAATTGTTGAATTGGTTATGTAGGAAGAAGTGGAAATTCCTTGGTTCAAATCTGTTAGTATGTCTACCAGCAAACCTTATTCAATCTTTTTTTTTAACCATTATTTTCATTTGCTCTAAATTTAACTTGGTAAACTGCCCTTATAAGTTAGAAGGATAAGGGAAAATTATTCACCTTAGTTTGGTCAAACCTTGATGCTTCTACTTGTTAGCATACCGCTAAGCTTGATTTCTTCTTTCCAAAGTTGCTATTACCATAACTATGTATTGTATTTTTTGTTATAAACAGTAGTCAATATTCTTAACCTTAAAATAACAAAAATGCTAAAATGGAAAAGTAACGCATGGTAGCCTTCTTGGATGTGTGAACTTCAAACTAATGATGATCACTATATTTATCCTCTTGCTTGCCTATGCCGTTACTATTATTTTGCATATTTACCTTCAACTTTGTTTTTATCATCAACATTTATGTCTTACACTTCTGGAAAGTTTCCTTTTCCTGTCATGCTTAAGATTGTTGTTGTTTCTGCTTAAGATTTGTTGGACTCACAGGCATCAATTATTAAGTTCTTGCTATGGTGAAGTTGGTTGTAATTCCATCTTGTTTCTTATACCATTTTTTTTGTGAGTTTTCACTTGTTGGATAATGTCTCTCACAGGTGGCAATCCAAAAGAGATTTTCTTTTCTCTAGGCAGTGGTTTAACGGCCAAGATGGAACATATAGTAAGCAAATATGATTTAATTTATTGTTACTTTTTATCAAGAAGTTGGATGTGACATGATGTATAATATTAACAGTTTGAGACTGCAAGGAATAGGCTCTCTCCACTCTCTTGTTTTCTGGCAACGGAGACCTTATTCTCTCAGTGTTGTTACCATTTTTCTTCTTGTTACTTACTTCCTGTAGCTGACTCATCTTATGGTAATGGCATAAAAATACTTGGATCATTGGCATTGTGCTTTGTTCAAGTTGGATTTGAGGTACTGGACAATGTGTGGGACTGTAGCCTGTGCCCAGAGAGGCGCCATTGATGTGTGGTAAACATCTGTGTAGATTAATGATGGTTAATGTATCACTACATTTCTGGAAAGGGAGAATCCACATAGATATTGGCTTGGATATAGTGCAATTAGTAGTTATGGAAATAATTCGTGCTGCTTACTTTGGGACCCATTGGTGCCAATGTGTTGCATCATTCTCACATGAACTATAGCTAATTTAAATTTAGCTCAGCAGTTGATTTTTGCTTTCCCAATATCATTGGAAGGATTAAATTTGCCACCTAGTTAGTTGACTGAAACATGCTGTTCTTTCTTTTTTTTTCTTTTTGTTCAAATCTCTGCAGCAATCTTGCAATTTCCAGCTGTAAATAAGAAGCGACCTCGTAAATCTGGATATCGACGTACAAAAATCAACAGTAAGGATGACTAATTTTCTCAACTGGAAATTTTCTCGAATAATCTAATTTATCTTGTTCTGTTATTGCATGGCTTGCTACTGCAGAATTTATGTAACATCATCAAATGAATTATACAAATACTAGGGGTCCATGTTGACATATTTACCAGGAAATAAGTTCTAAACGTTGAAACCTAGGTTTACAATGATTGTTAAATTGGCAATTGAAAAGCTTCCATAAGTATCACTTGTACATCAGTTTAATCTCTGAATTTAATTTACCGTGCTTTATTACTTTCTTTTTTTTGTTGGTCAGGTATTCTCCTTCAAATCTGTTCGAATGTTTGTAGGTTCTATTTTAAATGTTTGGTATGGGTCATTTCATTGTGTTTGGACATCTATTCTGTTTGATGCATATGCATGCCTATATATGTGCAGATAACAAAACTTCCCTTCAGCTGGTCCGTCTGATTTAACTTCATCAATTCTAATTTTTGCATGTTTTATTTGCTGTAAATGTCAAGTATGTGCTTAATATAGAAAGCTCTCAATTAAGCACATGAGCCTCTAATTGACAATTCTTTTTCTCCCTCTATCATTGTTGTCTGTAGCTTCAACGTGGGAGATCAGAAATATAAATACACCCATGGGTTCAAACACTGTGAGATGTATTGTGACGCAAACGTTAGAGATACATCATGCAGGATGGTTTAGATGGAAGGCTAATCTCTGCTCAAAGTTTGAAAAGACTATTCCTTATGCATTACTGTCCCAGGTAGCAGGTTGGTTAAAATATTTCTTCTTCCCCGTATATAATCTATTTATGTATCGCAAAAAGCTAATTTACAGCCTTGGAGGTCAGGAATTGGTTGCCTCTGAGACCATCAAAAGTATGCAGCCAAATGACTTTGACAATCTCAAAACTGTTCCAGAAATTTTAGACCTTTTTTACCAAATTTTGGGCAGGTGCTAAGGAGCTTAACACTCAAGCAACTTTCTTAGTCTTGGGGCTACAAGTCCTACAATTAGTCATTGCTTTTTGTATTCTGTCTGCTACAATTTCATTTTCATTTATAGCTTCTATTTTGGGAGATTATTTTTTCTGATAAAATATATGGCAAGCCTCCTGCATTTGAACACCCTTTGTTTTGTTGATAAAGTGAATAGTCAACCTTGTTTATATTGTGGCCTAAACAGGATTAGTTCTGTATTGTGCAGGAATAACTTGCTGTGAAAAGTATTTCCAAATGGTTTCGGCCTTGTAATAATCAGAATCTCTTGAAATCATTTTCTAGTGTTTGGGGTGCATTGGAAGAAAACAAAATTAAAAAAGTCAGTCTCCTTTCCATGAGAAAGACCAATAAGATGTTGACCCAAAAACCTTCATATCTTTTTGTGTTTCTAGTAGAATAGGAGATACAAATACTTGACGAACTGTAAATCTTGGTGATCATCACAAGGTCGATAGTGGCCAGTAATGACTCGTGGTGGACTTTTTAGTGCGTGTATATCTATGTGGTTCTCTTTATAAGTTTTTTCCCTCTTTGTAAATTTTCTGTTCTTGAAACAGAAACTGATTTTCTTTGAAAATGTTCTAATTTTGCTTCTACCAAGGAATAAACTCTGTTGACAATTTTCCCTTGCACAACAAATAACCTAAATGTTGTCTTGGATTTTTTTTTTCTTTGCAAAATATTAGAGTCTTGATGGTGGAATCATAGGAATCTGTGGTTTTTGTTTGGCCTGAACAGGCAGATTGGTTGGTTGATACACTCTGGCTGACCTGGCTAAATCTTCTTATTGGAAATTTTTTTAAGCTTTTTTCTTCACTTTAAAAATTACCGGTTTGAGGATTTAGAATGAAGATAAGAATTTGTATCACAAGACATAAGTTATCTCTAGATAGCATATAATGGTGGCTGTTTAACTGGCAGAATAAATTGCTATTTCATTCAGCATTTTGTCTATGGAAATAGGGATTGGGATGATGCACATGTTTTTTGGAGAGAAATTTCAATGATTACTATATTTCTTTGGGATGATATTCAAAGTTCTTTGTTGGGTTGGAGAAATTTTTTGCGTAAGGTTCATCAGGTGGATGGTTGTTTACTCTTGTTTTATTGTTAATCAGGTTTGAAGGAATATGTTGGAGCGAATCCTGCACTGAAATCTAAATATGCCACTACAATTGTCCAGTCAAAAGTTTCGGATGATTCCACTTCTGGTAGTGAATATGAGGATGCAGAAGTTAAGGATCAATTCTATGATGCAATTTCTGCTGATTCATCATCAGAAGAGAGTGATGATGAGGATCAATTAGGCAATAAGGTGGTTCTTTTTTATTTAATCTCTTGCTTTTGTTGGTATTCAAAATAGTTACTCTTGCATGAATTTTTCTACTTGCTTTCTGAGTTCCATCTCTGCAGTCACTTATAGTGAATTAATTGTATAAATTATAGAGTACAAATGTCATAATTAGAACATCCTTTTGCATTATCTGGTCAAACACAATCAGTTTATACATTGAAATCAAATATGAATAAAGACGTGATGAAGCTTACTTAATTTAACAGGAAAAGAAAGTGAAATTGAAGAATGTTTCTTGGGCCATTGCAAGCTTAAAATTGAAGCGAACTTCAGGTACTTTCTTTGCTAATGAATAATTGTTTAGGCAATGGCATGTCAATATCCCCAGTGGTCACTTTCTGGTGCTCCAATGTTATTGTGGGCAAAACCACAAAAACAACGTTCATCCATTGTGGATGAAGGCCGTTTACATCCAAATCCTGCAATGTCTGGAAATCTTGTAGGCTATGGGTCACCCTTCTTAGTTTATATAACAAAATATAATGAAGCACGGGTTTTGAGGGACAAGAACTATGTGCATTTGGCCTTATGTTTTGCTTCATTGTTTGCTGAAATATTTTGAGAATTATGGCTTACACGTCAATTGCATCCAAAAGTCTAGGCATCTTTTCATTTATGGACAATTCTTTAAAGAATATACATGGTGACCGTGAACTTCACCAATGGAAGCTATTGTAGTCATTGGTCAGTTTCTCTCTTTCTCTGGAATTACAGTTTTCTCACCTTTTTCTCTTTAGCACATTACAGTGGATACAGCATACAAGAGATAAAATGGTCTAGTGAGAGAAATTAATTGGAAACACAATTCCTAGAGAGAGAACTCTGCCAGTACTTAAAATTGTATCCATTAATGGAAGTTAGTGCCCATTATAATGGAAGTTAGTGACCATGAACTACAACAATAACAGCTAAGCTTTAATCTCAAATTAGTTGGAGTCGGTTGCCTGAATCTTTCGCTTCCATTATGCTATGTTCATCCTAAAAATAAGTCCACATTAAATAGTGGAAGCTATTAAAAAAAAAAAAAAAACATAGTTCTATATTTTATTGGTCATCAACCCTTATTAAAACTGCACCATTTAGTTTCATTCTAAATTATTGCGGATGCAGGTCTAGATGCAAATAAGGAATTGGATTCTAGCCAAGACCCAATCAATATTGATCTAAGCGAATTCGACGGTTCCCTACCCAAAGGTAAGGACGAGAAGGATTCAAGTTGCTGGACTTCTCCAAGGGGAATGGGATTTATGATTAGAGGAAAGACGTACCTAAAGGATAACTCAAAGGTTTGTTTTTCTTTCTAAAAACATTTGTATGGTGTATGTTCTTATTTGATAATTCTTACATATATTTCTTCTGAACATTTGATTATTGTATGCTCTGTTTCTAATTGTGATATTAAAGTAAAGTTTCTTTCTCCTTGTTTTGTTAATTGTTATAATACATTGAGAAATATGCTGCAATTTGCTTTTTCCGAACTGGTGCTTTTTTTTTATTATATGTGCTTCTGATTTTGCTTGGCTTTAGATCTTAATTTGTGATCTGTTAGTAGCCTTTTTCTCTGTTGGTGGTAATTTATAATTTTTTTTTTCAGGTCATGGGCGGGGATCCACTTCTCAAGCTCTTAGCTGTTGATTGGTATAAAGTTGACAGCACCCTAGATAGAGTTTCATTGCATCCCAAGAGTCTAGTACAGGTAAGTCATAGATTTTTTTTGGTAGAGATAAATCATAGTTTTTGTTACTGAGTAAGAACTGGCTGTGTTTATTATTGATAATCAAGCAATTGCAGCTGGATTAAAAAATAAGAACTCAAGGAAATAATCCCAAGAGCCGGAAATGCAACTTGAGCCCAGATAGAAAACGTCATTTCTGTTCCCCAAAGAAGATATAATAATATGAGACCTGACACCCTCTCTATCCCTCTCAACTCAACCCCCATTTATTGACAGCCATATACCCATCAGATAATTCTTATCCCAACTTACAGCTAATTTCTTACTCTGCCTAGGATCTTCACGCTTATCACTATGATTTCTTCAAACAGAAACTCTCCAAACCCTTGGTGGCACATCCTTATCAGTTTTAAATTTGAGTGTCTATTTATTTCTAATTGTAGGCAAGAAGGCTAACCTTCGAAACATATTTGAAATTTGCTACATTCAGTGAAAATCCTTTTCTGTTTGATATCTTCCATATGTCATTGTAATTATGCAATTGGCATTTCAAAATCACCATACATGTGATACTGGAATGTCTTTCTTAATGCTATATATTTCATGTTGGACCTTGAAGCATTTCAAAAATGTAATGGTAGATTGCAGAAGTTTCATTTGTTTTTCCAAAAATGTTGCCTTTGGATATATGTTTTACAAAAACTTTTTATAAGATCTAAGATGGTTTTTGGACTACAACATAAAATTTTAGTTTTTCTTTCAATGGAAGAGAGCAAGTGAAAATCTAGACAATGAAGTGTTGTGATTATACTTTCTAGAGTGTTAATATCAGTTGAATAAAACAGAAAATTAGAGAAAAAAGGGCTCAACAATAGGTTATGGTGGCCAGCATAGATGGACGAGTGGCTATGTGATAGTGTGGTTCTAGGACAGATTTTCTTTAATTTTTATGAGTCTGTGCAAGTCCACAAATAACATCATACCGGCAACATGTGAAATTATAATTCATTTTTCCAAGAAAAGAGCTTTGTTTTCCTTTTGATGAGGAAAACATATTCTCTTGACCTATTTTCCTATAGTAATAAATGCCATCATTCGTCAAAAAAATGTTTTAGAAACAAATGTTTTTTCGATACAAACTAAGCTATTCTTCCTCATTTTTCTCCAGTAAACACCTCTCTGCAAAAAGCCCTAGAGCCCATAAAAGTGGATGCTTCATGCACTGGTGGCCCTTTTAAACACCTCTGGTTGTTCAGAATTCTAGTTTGAGATTTAAGGATGGTTTGGTACTGGTGTTTTAGGCCAAACAATGATATGGTCATTCTTTAAGCAGTTCACAATAAAACGAACAGCTGTCTCTTGAATACCTTTCTGTTTTTTCTCTGGATAATATGCCTATTTCTTAAAGTATCCCTGTACCTCACTATTGTCCATCTAGGACTGTTGAATGAGGAAACAAAGGCCCTTTGCTCCTCTAATATTGCAGTGCAGATTCTTTAATCCACTAGCTATATCCCTCTGTATCAGAGTTTGAATAATTAATTGTATTGTTAGACGTGTGACTAGATCTATGGCAGGGAATGTTGGTTTGATCTTTCACTTGGATGATAGCTTATATTTCTATGTGGGTACTCATTCAGGGTTTTAAAAATGCAGACTGGTGACATTAGTGCATCACATTTACATTCATGGATGGCACTATCTCATTTTGCTTGAGATAGGGATGGTTTCTGCTTTGCATTAGCTTTGCTTGAAATTTTGAGCTTTCTGATTTAAAATTGAAATTTATAAACACATACTGGGAATAAATTAGATGTATATTTTTTACCTGCCCAGTGTTTTCAGGGAGGAGATCATGTGTCTCCTGCTACTATTCAAAGATATGCAAGAGCTAACCTATACTTGTTTTTTTTTTTTTTTCATCTTATCTTCCCCCTTCTAATGATTACTATCCTCCTTTTTTTATGTGGTCTTCTTTAACTGAGAAAAAAGTGGATTTAGGAACAAATTCACCTCTCAATGTGTTCTTATTGTGCAAATCTATTCAGTTTGATCTACCCATTTTATTCTAATCCTAGGTGTATGTGCTAGATCCCATTCTCAGATGTCTGTAACGTAACAATAACAAAATCCTTAGTGGATTGGGTTAGTATGATATTCTGCTAGGCTTGAAAGGGAATATTTGTAACCTTCAATCAAATTACTTGCAATTTTGTATATTCTAAGTAGTTATTTATCTCCTTTGCAGTCGGAGGCTGGGAAGAAGCTCCCATTTATCCTTGTCATTAATCTCCAGGTATGTAGCTGAACAAATTTCAATCTTCAATTTGACATGTTCTTGAGAGGGTGCACAAACCGGGGACAAAAACATCTAAAGCTTCAAGAGTCTTTTCAATTATGGCTGAGTTTTGTAAAATTATAGATTCTGATAGTGTATATTGATTTTACGTTTGAGCAATTGTCCCACCCTGTAGTATTGGGGTGTTTCCCTCTTCTGATTTGCTCACTGAGTTGACTTATTTTAATTGGATTTTAAGATGACTAGAATGAGATCTAGCTGTGAAATGAGGAAGGTATGATTTTCTTTTTCTTGCTATCCTTTTTCTTACCAGAATACGTAATAAAAACATCTTGTTAAAGTTTCCAGTCAATTTAACATCCTGATTAGCATAAATGTTATTAAACTTAACTGCACTATCATACAAAATATGAGCAGTGCACAGTTCTTAATGAGAGAATCTAGGTGTTGACTGTAGTTATTGCGAATCCTAACCTTCATGGACCAATTGTTAATGTTAAAAGAAGTAGCACTAACTGAAAAGATGAATGGATTTTCAATGGTTTGGTTCATTTTCCTCTTCATAAACTCGGTTTCAAATTTTTGGTGGGAACTAATGGTTACTCTGATGAACTTTATGAATGAAATTTTACAATATTGTTAATTCATTTCTGTTATTTGAGATTAATGCTTGTTCAACATTTAGTAGCAAAAACTTTTTAAGCAAATGTCAAGAGACAAAATGGGCCTGAATGGATCACATGAATCCTTTTTCTTTTATCCCTATTCTGAACTGTGTTTCTAGTGAGATGTCCTGAAATCAAATTTTTAATACATCTACATAAAGGTCAAACCATAACTGGAGCATAGCGAACCATAAATTGCAGCTTTCTTTTTATCTGTGCTGCTTATAGTTCTATGCAGAAAAAGATTGAAATGCCCCACTTACACAAAAAGTAGACTTTGATCCTTTTTGACAATGCTAATTTCGTCGGACAAGGATGTTGGATTTGATTAATGAATGATATTGACAGATGTAATTTCATTTCTTTCCTTAAGAAATTCTTCAGACTTAGACTTTTAATCTCCTGCATTTTTCTTCTTAGATTCCGGCAAGGCCAAACTACAGTATGGTACTCTACTATGGTGCAGATAGGCCAGTAAATAAAAGTTCTTTATTGGGTAAATTTATTGATGGGACAGATGTGTTCCGGGATTCAAGATTTAAACTAATTCCAAGCATAGTTGAGGTATCAAACACTTCTGATCTACCCTGATTGTGAAAAAACTCCAGTGCTTTTTCTTGTTTGGCCTTTGATGGAGGTGTGGGCAGCTCATTAATCCTTATCATTGGCAGGGGTATTGGATGGTCAAGCGTGCTGTTGGGACAAAAGCTTGCCTTTTAGGAAAAGCTGTAACCTGCAAATACCTCAGACAAGACAATTTTCTGGAGGTAATCCTTTTCCATTAATCCTTTCTGCCTTAATTAATAGCAGGCTTGCAAGTGGTCTTCTCAACATTTTTATTTCAAATAACCAGTTTATGAACTGATAACACTTTTAATTATCATGGAGAATATGTGATCTTATTTTCACACCATCTACTCTTGAATTTGGGGCAAACTATGTTAATTCCATTTTTAAGTGAAATGGTTTGAGATTTTCCTGAACTAATCTGATTACCGGGTAAAAGCTATTTAGGCACTTCAGCACACCTCTTGTTTGCTTTGGTACTTTCTAGTTCATTCATATAATTTAGTTGATTAGAGCCAAAACTTCTGTGGTGCAGATAGATGTAGATATCGGATCATCCTCTGTGGCGAGGAGTGTCATTGGGCTTGTCCTCGGATATGTCACAAGCATAGTTGTTGATCTTGCAATTTTGATAGAGGTACGTCCCTTGTGAGATTTATTTCTCAAAACAAGTTCCTTCTGGTATAAAATTGTTTGCACTTGATATTAGAAATAGACATGATGTATGAACAGTTATCTATTGCTCCTTTTTATAGTTGCTGATGTTTTTACTGGTATTCTCTTAAAATTACTGGTTGCTTTTTTTCTGAAAAAAAAAAAAAAACAGAGAAATATTTTCCCATTTATAGCTAATTTGAAAGGGTAATCAATGTTAATGCTAGCGACTGCTGACTTACCCTCTTGCATCGAGTTAATCGATTCATTCATAAATAATTAGATATAGCTTGTCAAAGACCAAAAGACATTGACAGCCAGTGTGTTTGCAGGCAAAAGAAGAGGCAGAGTTGCCTGAGTATATTCTTGGGACTGTTCGATTGAATCGCGTGAGGCTTGACTCTGCTGTACATTTGGAGGTTTAGGGTTCTCATTTTTCAACATTAATTCTTTATTCATCACACTCTGGATGGTTAATGTTATTGATTAGTCCAATGTGAATTGGTCCTAAGTGGGAGGAGCTCGGTCACCTTAAACAAGTGATTCTAAGTTCGATCCGGAGCTTTATGTATGAGAAAAATTTACTTGGGAGAAGTCCTGCTTTAGCGCTTGACAGTTCCTCGAGGAGACTAGTCTACGCCTTTCGGGTGGAGAATACTCCTGCTGCATGCCAAAAAAAAAAAAAAAAATTTTCGGGTGGAGAATCTCCTGCTGCATTGCCAATCAAAAAAAAAAAAAAAAAAATGTTATGGATTAAGTCCAGCATTAGATCTTCGTTTTTCTGCCAATTTTGTGTAGATTATTAGATTGATAACACACGATTTGTCACTCTTGGAAATTTGGTCATGTATATAAAAAAAAAAAAAAAAAAAATGTTATGGATTAGTCCAGCATTATATCTTCAGTTTTTCCAATTTTGTGTAGATTATTAGATGATAACAGCAACGATTTCACTCTGGAAATTTAGGGTCATGTATATAATTATTTCACACATACACCAACCAAAGACAAATAAACGGTCTGATGAGTGTTGAGAATGTTGAAGTTTAATTATTTATCAGTTATTCCTTAAAAGGTTGTTATTATAAACTAAATATATTTACAATTATAAAATTGAATTGTTATTGTTTTATCATTTTCTAATTATTTAATTTTATCTAAAATAACTATCTTCCTATTTTCTTTAAAAATAAAAAATATCCCTAATAATATATTCCAATGTCGCAAATGGTCTTTTCCTTTATAACTAGCGTCTTACAAAAAAGTTTACCCTACACATGAGAAAAAAGAGTAGGCACTAACTTTAAATCAATAAATCACTGTTAAATGTATTTTAAACAAAACAGGAGAAAAAAGATATTTCAACTCTAATCCCATTCTTTTAAAAATAAAAAATAAAAAAGAAAAACAGAAAAAGAAGAAGAAGAAAAGAAGAAAGAAAGAAAGAAGCTACATTTCAAATAAAGCACGCATGACTCATGAGCATTAAGCTCTAACTGTATTAGTCTTTTTACTGTGAAAAGAAAATGAAAGAAGGGAATCCAATCTATTGATTCAAACAAGTGAGAAAGAGAATGGTTGGTCGGTCTTCTTTTTCCTAAAAAGATGAGTTAGCCTCCACAATCTCCAACACCACACGGTCAGTGCATTGTCGTTTTCGAGAGGCTCATCTTTGGATAAATTTCCTTCTTTATCACTCATCAAAACTCACAACAACAATACTAATGTAAAGTTCATTAATTTAATTAATCTTTTGAAGTATTTACAAAAAAGTGATATGTTTTTGAGCTTCCCTATCATAATTTTTTTTTGAAAGAAAATTTAATTCTCAATTATTGAGAAGGTATTGTATTTTATCTGTTCAATTAAATTTTTTTTTTTCTGAGTGGATTCAATTAAAATAAGTTCTAAACTACCAAAATAAGATAAAATTACCATCTCTGTGTTGAACTTTAATCTAAGAGTGAATTATTGGTTTATCCCTTTGTCTTTCTAGCAAAAAGAAAAATAGAGATAGAGCTGTAATTCGATTTTGAAAAATTAAGCTTAAACTCAGTCTATTTGCAAATTATTATACCTTTGGAAATTCAAATTCGGGTTATTTATTAAATAAGTTTTATAAGTAAGCTCAAATTCATATTAAGCGTATAAAATGAGTTTTGAGTTAAGTTGATTTTCAAACAGCTCACAAACTGTTTATTCGTTTATTAATTTAAATAAACCAAATGAACCTTTCAAAATTTTTTTTTAATATTTTTCAAACTAAACCAGATTATAACTCTTCAAAATTATAATTTTAGAGTTGATTTGGGAATTTATAGCACTTGATGAACACTCTCAGCCAAGTACATTTGCAGAAGGTCATTCACTTGGTTGGAAAGAATGCAGAAATTAATGGCTTCACGGAAGAGGAGAGGACAGGTTTACAGTCCATTATTAATTGAGACGTAATTATAGCAAATGGAGGTTATACTTAGCATCACGGGTTCGTTGTGATTTTTCTGCAGGAAGAGGAAGCAGCAAGCAGGCAGGGCCAGCCAGAACCAGGGACCCTCTTCTTGTGATGTGATAATGTTACTTCCTACTCAATACCAAAATTTTAGAGCCTTATTGTTTTCTTCCTTGTTTTTATAATTGCACTGTTTCCTATATATATATATATATAGACATAGAGACATTATTTACCAGCAAGGAAGATAATATATATATATATATATATATATAAGACCAAAAATGTTTGCAGCATAGCCTGCTTTTTGTGTCCATTGCACTTTAAGACCCTTGGGCTTGTGCTATCTGTAGCTCCAAGTCTTTTTCTTTTTTTTTTTTCTTGTCGAAACAAAATACCCAATTGGACCATTCATAGATTTTAATTTAAGTTATTTAACTATTGAAGTGGTGCCCTCCTCTGCATGCATTTGCTAGACCAAGATAGTTCAGTGTCCAAGATCCTTTGTACATTTATCTTTTTATTTTATTTTACTCTGATATAAAACAAAACATAATTTAGTGGTAAGTGTATATAAGTTGACAATAGATCTAGGTTTAGATTCTCTTTTCTATGTTAAAAAAAGAATAATGCGTTTAATTTATATTACAATAACAACTCGATACATCTGATTAAGGGAAAAAAAAATTATTATCTTAAAGAATTACAGATTTATCATCATTAAAAGTTTAAAAATAACTAATTAGATAAAAACTTTCGTGGTCTCTCGAATATTTTATATTTAATCATAATTCTAACTCCAAAGCCGCAAAAAGTTGTTAATCCACAGGACACAGTGAGAGAAGTTAATTTGAATTGGAAAGGACCGTATTAGAGACGTTAATTATAATAATTGGATAAGGAAATGGACCTCGAAAGACGCCAAGGTCTTACAGTAGACGTGTGGTGTGGACGACACCTTTAATGTCCTTCTTTGGCACAAAAGGCTTACCTAATCATAATCATAATTTAGCTAAAAAAGAATTGCTTTTATCAACTCTAGCTATTGTCTTTTTACTCTTTACTCTTCTTCTGTATCACCTGCTACTGTCATTTTCCATCTCTCAATTCAATCTTTTGGTCAAAAATGCTAATAAAAGTACATAAAAATTCTTAACTAATTTGTTTGTTAAATATAGTTTTAAATGCTGAAAATAATTTAAAAATCACAATTGCAAAATAAAACTTTTATAATAAGTGAAATTTTTTATAATACGAAATTCGATTACTTCTGCGACGAACTTTATCTGTAAAACACCAAAGATTCGAAATTACCTCTAATCGGAACATGAAAACAGATTACGAACAAATAAAAAATTATACTTATGGTTTATAAGTCAAAACAGTATCTATCATGATAATTACCTAGTAATTAATTGAAATGCCTTTCGTGATTCTTATATTATAGCCTCTAAATTAATGATTACACTTTAATTATAATCTTCAATTATGCTAAAAATCATCCAACCAGACTAATATAGAATATATTGGAAACTTTATCTGTAAAATAATTAAAATAACAGGGATATGGATGATTCGGTTCATGTCTCATGTCTCGTACATTTTTTCTTTTTTTAATTATTACTACTATTATTATTTTAAAGCAACATTTCAAATTAATAATTATACACGGCGGTGCAGATAAACGTATTACATTTTCTTTTCTTTTCTTTTTCTCTCTGGTGAAAAAGCAAGAAAAAGATGCCACAAGATGGAAAAAGAAAAGCTATATTCCCCAGTGGCAAACACCATCCAAATAAACTATGACCCAAAGGGTCCATTTTTGCCTCTGAAAGTAACCCAATAATATTCTCAAATATCAACTAATCCCCTTCTTTTATGCAAAATCTTTCTCTAGTCCCCATGCACCAATAAAATCACAGACCTGAGACCCTTCTTGTAAACACTGACATTTTCTTTTCTTTTCTTTCTTTTTTTCCTTTTTTATCTTAAGAGTGTCCATAGTTGATCTCCTTCCTTCTTTCTCTGCTGCTGTTTCCAATGGAGATATTCCATCTCTTGTACTTGAAGGTTTTCTTGATCTTTATATTACTCGTTTCAGTTCTTTTGGCAACTGATCCTTACTCAGAAGCTCTTTTAAACTTGAAATCAGAACTTATTGATGATAGTAACACTTTAGCTGACTGGTTATTGCCTTCTGGAGAAAACCCATTAAAGAAAATTCAGGCTTGTTCTTGGTCTGGCGTAAAATGCAACAAAAACTCCACACTTGTTATTGCATTAGACCTTTCTATGAAAAATCTTGGTGGTGCATTACCAGGGAAGCATTTTGGTGTATTTACTGAACTTGTTGATCTAAATCTCAGTTCTAACTCATTCTCTGGTCAGTTTCCAGTTGAAATTTTCGATTTAATCAATCTAAGAAGCTTAGATTTCAGCAGAAATAATTTTTCAGGTCAATTTCCAAGTGGGATTTCCAATCTTGGAAATCTTGTTGTTCTTGATGCTTTTAGTAACAGCTTCTCAGGTCCATTGCCTGTTGAAGTTTCAGAACTGGAATATCTCAAGATTCTTAATCTCGCTGGAAGCTACTTTGAAGGGCCAATCCCATCAGTCTATGGTTCTTTCAAAAGCCTTGAGTTTATTCACTTGGCAGGCAATCTTTTAAGTGGCAGCATACCACCAGAGCTAGGAAAACTCAAGACAGTGACCCATATGGAGATTGGCTATAATTCATATAAAGGAAGTATTCCACGGCAATTGGGTAATATGAGTGAGCTTCAATATCTTGATATAGCAGGAGCAAGTCTTTCGGGTTCCATACCAAAACAACTTTCCAATCTTACCAAGCTTCATTCACTATTCCTCTTTAGAAACCAACTCACTGGATTAGTCCCTTGGGAGTTTAGCAGAATCTTGCCTCTTGCAAGCTTAGATCTTTCTGATAATCAACTTTCTGGTCCAATACCAGAAAGTTTTGCAGAGTTGAAAAATCTCAAGCTGTTAAGTCTCATGTACAATGAAATGAATGGTACTGTCCCAAAAGGCATTGCAGAACTTCCATCATTGGATACTCTGCTAATATGGAACAATTTCTTTTCTGGGTCACTACCACAGGACTTGGGCAAGAACTCAAAGCTTAAATGGATTGATGTGTCTACAAATAATTTGGTGGGCAGCATTCCGCCAGATATTTGCGCAGGAGGTGTGTTGTTCAAGTTGATCCTGTTTTCGAATTATTTTACTGGTAATCTTTCACCATCCATTTCCAATTGTTCCTCACTTGTTCGTCTTCGAATCGAAGACAATTCATTCTCAGGTGAGATCCCTTTGAAATTTAAGCAACTTCCTGATATTACATATCTAGACCTCTCCACAAACAAATTTACCGGTGGTATTCCTTCGGATATTTCTGAAGCTTCAAAGCTTCAATATTTCAATATCTCTAATAATCCAGGTCTTGGAGGTAACATCCCAATAAAAACATGGTCTTTGCCACTTCTGCAGAATTTCTCAGCTTCAGCTTGTAACATCTCAGGCAATATTCCTCCTTTCCATTCCTGTAAATCTGTTTCTGTTATTGAACTGCACAAGAACAATCTATCAGGAAATCTCCCAGTTAGCATCTCTAATTGTCGGGCTCTTGGGAAGATAGATTTAGCTAATAATAAGTTTACAGGAAATATACCTGAAGAGCTTGCAAGTCTTCCAGCTTTAAGTTTCATTGACTTATCACGTAATAACTTCAGTGGTTCAATACCGGTAAAGTTTGGTGAATCTTCAAGCTTAGTTCTTCTTAACGTGTCGTTTAATGATATCTCTGGTTCTATTCCCTCCAAAAATGTGTTTAGATTGATGGGTAGAAGTGCATTTACTGGAAATCCAAAGCTGTGCGGGACTCCTCTGCAACCATGTCATGCCTCAATGTCAATATTTGGCAGTAAAGGCACAAGGAAGCTTACATGGGTACTTCTGCTGAGCGCAGGTGTAGTTTTGTTCATTGTAGCATCAGCTTGGGGAATATTCTATATCCGAAGAGGAAGTAAAGGCCAATGGAAAATGGTTTCATTCAGTGGACTCCCTCGATTCACTGCAAATGATGTTTTGAGAAGCTTTAGTTCCACAGACACAATGGAACGAATGCCACCATTATCAGCTTCGGTTTGCAAAGCAGTTCTGCCAACAGGAATAACAGTTTCCGTGAAAAAGATTGAATTTGAAGCAAAAAGAATGAAGACAGTGACAGAATTCATTACACGAATGGGAAATGCAAGGCACAGGAATTTGATTAGATTATTGGGATTTTGCTACAACAAGCAATTAGCTTATCTTTTGTATGACTACTTGCCTAACGGGAATTTAGCAGAGAAAATCAATGTGAAGAGGGATTGGGCTGTTAAATATAAACTTGTCATTAGCATTGCAAGGGGACTTTGCTTCCTTCACCATGAATGTTATCCAGCAATGCCCCATGGAGATTTGCGGTCAAGTAATATAGTGTTTGATGAAAATATGGAACCCCATTTGGCTGAATTTGGGATTAAGTGCCTAGCAGAAATGACAAAAGCCTCATCTCCTGCAACAATTTCCTTGAAAGAAACAGGTATTCCTTACCAAACATACGTTTAGGATTTTCTACACCATGGGTTCCTGTTTCTGAATCAAATGACTTAAAAGTTATAATATTAAAGTTGCAAGAATGTCTGGAAGCAAAATGGAAGGAATGAAGGACAGAACTTTCTGTGAAAATTAGAAAAGTCTAACCAAGAAAGTCATTGCTTTGTCCAAGTACAAATACTGTTCAAAGTCAATATTCCTTGGTCCTTACAAACATGAGCAGATAGAATATTACAGTTTATATTCCTTTCTGATTGCAGTTTTGAAATAGAAGCACAAATAAACAGGATTTTAACATTGTTTTACATTATTTGAACAGGTGAATTAAACAGCATCATAAAAGAGGAGCTCTACGCAGACATATACAGCTTTGGACAGATAGTTATGGAAATTTTGACCAATGGTCGACATGCGAATGCCAGAGGAAGCATACAGAGCAAACCTAAGGAGGTACTCTTAAGAGAAATTTATAATGAGAATGAAATTGGTTCTTCTGAGTCGATCAGAGAGGAGGTAAAAATGGTTCTTGAAGTTGCTTTACTCTGCACAAGAAGTAGGCCAACTGATCAACCATCAATGGAAGATGCAGTAAAGCTCTTATCAGGGCTCAAGTCACAGAGAAAATAACAGAATGTATGAAGCCAGATAGTAATACTGTCAATTAAACGTTATCAGATTAATGAATATTATAGATACAACAAGTAGCTAGCTGATATGAGTGTGTGTTTGTGTTTTATATGGTTCATAGACTGGTTGTGTAGTAATTACTACAAATGTTTTGATGTAATATAGTGGCCTCTAAGTTTGTGTATTTCTTAAAAAAAGAAAGGAATTTATCATAATACAAAATTAATTAATTATTAAGTATCTTGATCTTCTAATCAATCTTCTTATTTCCAATTCCTAGTAGAGTTTACAAAATCAGCTACGGGTACCTGTCTCATAGTGCAAAAAGTTAGGGAGCAAAACTATTTGATCTGGGGAAATTTAAATTTTTTTTTTTGAAAGAGGGGAAATTTAAATTTTAATTACACTAATGAGAGCAATTATGCTCCTGATTAACTTCTAGGGAGTATGCATGCATGTATCTTTTAAGCTTTTACTAGCAATGATAGACAGGTTGAAGAGGAAAAAAGTAAAAATAAAAATTATGATAACAGACTTAACAGTAGTAATAACGATAAAAATAAAAATGAAAAGAACAGGAAAATTTCAGAAAACATAGAAATCAAGAGGAAAATAATCACACATGCACATGACAACATTAAGAGTTTTTCATAATTACAAATAGTTCTTCCATTCTTGCTTGAGCAGGAAAAGAGAGAAGAATATGACACTATTTTCTTGCAAAGTAAAAGCCTTTTAATGTTCATATTCTTAAAGCATTGTAGCCAAAATTCAGCACAACAAAGTAAACTTTCTGTTATCAAATATTTAGTAGATTTTGTTAAACCGGAAGTAAAATAGACCAGGATTAACTCGAATATCACACAAACTAGGAAAATGAAACTTTACAAAGACAATACGCATCCTACTTTTCTGTTTTCTGTACAGATATTAAAGGTTATAAAAGCATACCAGAGACTAAAAAGTTTAGACTTTTAGCCAAGTTGTAACATTAAAAATATCATCTAATTATCATTGTTATTAAAGAATATGCATGAGTAATTGATTCTCTACAGTTTCTTTCTACATCTATCACCTAGTAAGATAGCTTTGATATTTTAAGAAATGTATAATTATCTCCCGTGATATGTAATAAGCTAAAGGTGGCCAGGTTCGAAATTGAAACCAAAATGAAACTAGAACTGGTTAGGAATCAATATGAATTGAACCCAGTGTGTCATATTGGCTGGTTTTGAGAACCAAGGGGAGCAATTGCCACCTAACTAAGACCTGCACTAATTCTCTTTTCACTTTAACCACTTGCCTCTCTTAATTGATATGTTTAAAGGTCTGCCTCTTAATTAGTAACTTCGTGTACTATAACGACAATATTATTTCTTATAACAACACAATTCTTAATTAGATCCAACTTCAAGCTGATCAGCAACTGTGTGGTATTGTATCGAAAAGAGCTAGCAATTATTGATTTCATAACATTTAACAATTATAATTATAATTAGTATATCAATCATGAACAAGATTGATATAGCCACCAAAAAAAAATTGACAACAGATGAATTTGTGTTGTATTATTAGGAAAAACGCATAATTGGCCAATTTAGACATATTTACATGCATTTAGAACCCAAACCTCGCAGCCTAACATGTAGAGCATCCACAACGCCATCAAAACTACCAAATCTGCCACTCACAACATCAACGTCGACGCCCAGCCTCTCGGCTCCTGCCGCTGTGACCGGCCCATGCGCTGCCACAACCAAATCCGGCCATCTACGCCTCACCGTCTCCCAATCCCATCCTAACTCATTCAAGCTCTTCAACAACCCTTCCACTTCCGCACTACTGGTAAATACCACAGCATCCAATCCATTTCCCTCCTCCGTCTTTGCCTCACTCCTATTCACTATTTCCTCCGCGCATGATGGTCCTAACCACCTTGTCTGGTACGCATCCACCCTAACCGGCGACCAACTGGAAGCCTGTAGCTCCCTGAGAAAATTCGGAACAACCGGAGGCTCTTCCAGTCCGACTACCTCCGGAACTAGACACAACACTCTGCGACCACCTCCAGCCCCAAGCAATTGGACTAGACCGGTCGGAGTCGCCGTTGGAGGAACTAAAACCCTGATTCTATCAATATTTGAACAAAAATTAAGCAAAAATTCAGTGTCAATTAGCTCTGCGTCTTTACCTAGGGCGCCGACGATGAATGAATCGCCCTTCGTAGGTAAAAGAGGAGTTGCTAGTGATTTTATGGCGGTTGAGAATGCGGTGATGGCGGTGCGGGAAGGGAATACGACGGCGGAGATGGAAGAAATGGTGGAGGGAGCGAGGTGGAGGGCTAGGGAGGAGAGAATTTGCGGGGTGGGTCCGGTGATGATGGTCGGACACCATAGGGGAGTGAGAGACTTGAGAGTGAGTAGCTGAGACAGTCTGGTGGCGTAGTTTTGTGGAGTGGTGAATGCCACGGTGGGCCTACCGGTGGCGATGGAGTTGTCCGCGGTGGTAATCGTTATCGATGCAATCATTGGAGTTGGTCACAGTACCCAAAGCTGGACAAATTGGAAATGGCGAACAGTATATCTTTTTTTCCTAAAAATATTTTTGTTGAATAATGATAAAATAATATTTAAAATAGTTGGTTTTATTAATATATTTATAATGAAAACATTTGTTCCAAACAATTTATAAAATGATAAAAATTAACATATTATTATAAATAAATAAATAATAAACATTAGAACCTCTAAATCAAAAAGTTAAAAATTAATATTAACTAATTAATATTAATACTTAAAAGATAAATATAATTATATAAATGGAAAACAAAATTCATTAGAAATATATAAAATTATAAAATTATAATATAATGATAGATTTTTATGTTAAGAGAATTTTCTAAAAGCAAAATATAAAAGTACTCTATATACTCGTAGATTTTAATAAAAGTAAAAAGAAAATCAAAATAAAAACTATAAATAATGCTCTAAAACTATGATTAATACATAATTGTTAAAATATAGACATTGATATTATATTATATATAAAAATTTTAAATTAAAAAAAAATTAATCCTTATAAGAAATTTTAAATTGGTTGATACGTAATTTTGTTTTCAAGGATATTTGGTGGCTAAATTATACTCTATTTGTTTCATTGCTGTATACAAGATTTCATAGTTTAGGGATTTATTTACATAAGTAAACTTACTTAAAATGATTTTTGCCTAAAGTACAAAATTCATTTCGCTGTTTTTTATTTTGTAAAATACATAAAGTTTTAACGTAGGTATTGTGGATAAATAAAAAAAAAAATTTAGAAAAAAATGCTTCTTTAATATTTATGAAAAACAACTTTGACCGGTATTCTTCTTACACTCATTGCCGTTATGCACGTGCGTGTAGTGGGGATAAATTTTATATTTCTTCTTATATATTAAATCTATACTGTCTAACTAAGTCGCAACCCGTAGATAAGTAAAAATATTTTATTGTTATAAATATATTATTTTCTTAATAAATAATTTAATTATTATTTTTTATTTCATAAAATCCTATTTTGGATATGCTCTTAAAATTTTTATAATATAAATAATTTAATTATTATTTTTTATTTCGGTATTGCTCTTTAAAAATTTTATAATATAAATAATTAATTATTTATTTTTTATTCATAAAATCCTATTTTGAATGCTCTTAAATTTTTATAAAAACTGTTAATGAAAAATAATAATATAATATATTATATATATAATATATTATATATATATATATATATATGAAATAAATACTGTTGTATGGCAACAAGTAAAATCAATGAATACAGTCAAAGTTTATATATATATGAAGGCCTTATGGGTTTAAAAAAGGAATTGATTAATATAAAGTCAGTATTTTTTGATTTTGTTTGTAAAAAAAAAAAAAAAAAACTTAATCCTCTACAGATAAAATGTTTTTTTTAAAAAAAAAAAAAAAAACTATCCTCTACCAGTAAACATGTCAAAGTTAAAAAAATAAAAAAAAAATAAAAACAAAAAACACACGGTTATACTTGCACACGAAGGCTTGGCGTGGCTGACTAATAATTGAAACCAATCTTTGACTTGCGAAAATATTTCTCCGCATGGAGACCAAAACCCCCGCACTTCACTTGACGTATGCGATGGTGAAGTCAGAATCTATACCCAAACATTGGCTTTTGTCGGAATCGCACAAATGCCTTTATTGAGAAGCTATCTCCTCTCTCTGTAATAAAACATCGATTGGCACAAGTCAGTATCTATACCCAAACATTGGCTTTTGTCAGAATCGCATAAATGCCTTTATTGAGAAGCTATCTCCTCCCTCTGTAATAAAACATCGATTGCCACCTACACGTTATTCTATCAACAGAGCCAAAAAAGAAGAGGAAACCCAGAACTCTCTCTTTCGATATGCCAGAAGGTGAAGGTACATCTGAAGCTGAGCCCCTTTCTGCTGATGGGAATAACACTTGTGATACCTCACAAATTGCTGATAGTGGAGAGGAACCCACCTCTAGACCTCTAAATTCTGAGAAAGATCCGAGAAAAATAGCTAGAAAGTAAGTCATTATGTAGTTTCATTGCTTTTCTTTAATGGGTTTTGGCTATTTCTTGTTTTAATGAATACATATTATAAAATTAGGTGGAGTGGTTGAATTCTCTCAGTTCCCCTTTTTCGTTGTAAAAAAACGGTTTCTAAGTTGCTATCTTTATGTTTATTAGTCAAGAATAGAGGAAGTCTGTTTAGTTGAGGTAATAGATGCTTGATAAGGGTATTATTCAACTGAAAATGTGCGTTGTTCTTGTTGTGATTTTTCTTTTTTAGGTATCAGTTGGAACTATGCAAGAAAGCTTTGGAGGAGAACATAATTGTCTATTTAGGGACTGGTTGTGGCAAGACCCACATTGCTGTGTTGCTTATTTACGAATTGGGTCACTTAATAAAGAGACCTCAGAAGAATGTATGTGTTTTTCTTGCACCTACGGTTGCCCTCGTTCACCAGGTGGGTTCTCTGTTGGCTTGTTGATCTTTATCTAATTTGTTATTTCAATTTTGCCTAAAATATTCTACTTTATTTAGTTGATGTATTGGAAGGGTTGAATATAATGTAACTAGGAGCTTGACTTGATTAGAAAACCAAGGTTCAAAACTTGACTCGAGTTTTATCAAGTTTTAATTTTCATGCTCCAGTTCAACTCGATGTAATACTTATAATGCTGCATTACTCTCATGATTCTGGGTCAAGAGATTTGTTAGACATTTCTTGAGAAATAAAATAGGAAACTTTTTCGGGTTCGACTTGATTCAGCTCAACTAGTGTTAAAAATTTAGATATTTGGATAAATTTAATGAGCTCAATTTTGAGCTCAAAGCAATAAATTATTATTCAATATTATGCAAAATACAATATAAAATGTAATCACACTTACATTAAATTTAAATGCTTGGTTAGGCTGTCATTGAGTTGAGTATTCTAATACTCAAATTCAACTCAAACCTTTTTTTTTTTTTTTTTTTTTTTTTTTTTTCAAACCTTTTTTTTTTTTTTTTTTTTTTTTTTTTTTTTTTTTTTTTTCGAAGATTGAGTAAAACCAAGTTGAATTTGAAGATTTGGTGAGCCAATTTCTAGTAGCCTATATGTAGGTTGACTTGTTTACACCCTATGTATAATCAGATTACTGTAATTTTAAATGAAATAATGAGAGATCATGGTAAAGGAATGCAGATTAGTTTACTTTAGTTTCTGGTTGGACAGTTTTCATGATTGATCTAAGATTAACTTAGGGTGCATAGCAAGGCAATTGGGCAAGGGATTTTGGAGTTGATGAAATGAATCCAAATGATGTTGTCCTATATTTTTCTAAGCTGGCAGTAGACTAACTTAATAGTTCAAGTCTAAGTAAAGTATGCTATTTCCAAGTCACGTAGGGGCATCCAAGTTAAATTAGGATTTTTGTTGTTTAGTTTTTTAGTGTCCTTCTTTACTTAGGATTCCTAATTAATACAGTATGTTGAACTAACATGAGGGGTGGTTTCCAATCTAGAATTAGGACTTTTCCTAACTAGTATAAATAGGACAACAATAGTCAATTTAAGTATTTAATTTTTCTTCTTCAATATAGAATTTTAATTCTAAGGTTTTCTTGAAGATCAATTATTTAATATCGTTTCAAACACAAACACCCTATTATAGACCTAATTGTTGAGAACTAATTGTCCTAAACTCTTCCACTACTTCACCAAGTTTGATGAGAGAAGAGTTGATGATTATTTATGATAGGACTTGTATTGTTTTTTTTATCACTTTTGAGTGTATCCAAAGCTTTTACATTTTGAGTAGCTGGGAAAAGTGTTTCACCATAGTAGAATGAAGTACTTTGGGAAATGGAAGGGTAAAAAGAAAAAAAAAATTGAAACACTAATGTTGAAATCTTTGTGATTAAAGTAAATATTGTGTTTCCTAGTTTAGGTTTATTCCTAATTAGTGTAAAGATTATGTTTCCTAGTTTAGGGTTATTCCTTATTCCTATTTAGATTACTTCCTATATTGGAACAATTTTTGTATATATATAGTGGAGTAGAGGTTGAAAATATTATCAAAAATTGAAAGAAATAAAACGCAGTCTTTCCTTTAATTTCTACATGGTATCAGAGCCATTGCCGTGAATTTTTCGGCAACGTTTTTGGTTTGAAATAGAGCTGAGATACACACAGTGCCTCCGAGAGTGGGAGTTGGCCGTCACCGCCCAGTTCAGAAGGAAGAGGGACCGCCGATCGGCCCTCCATCCAAGCCGCGTCGCCGTCCGACCACGCGCGTGTGCACACGCACCACTAGAAGATTTCGGCCGTTCTTCACTCGCCGACGCATGCGGCTGTTTCCGGCGAGCTCCGTCGACGGTTTCCCAGGCGAATGATTCTCAACGTGCGACGTTCCTTGTTCCGACAAGCTGCGACATTGTTGTTGCGACGAACAATCTAAAAGGCGCTGTGGAGGAAACGGTCAGTTCTCTAGACCACACAGGCACACATATTTGATAGTGGAGCTTTACTGAGTGAACCATTCTATGCTGAAGCTTTTCTGATAAAGGAGATTCAGATACCCTGAAACGATTTATTGTCACAGCTTGATTCGTCCTCAACTCAGACTGTGGCTCCAATTTTGGTTAATTTCAGGTAATGTTTCCTTACCTTTCCTGCAAAAATTGCAAAACCTCTTCGGGTTATAGATTCAAGCGAGCAACTAAACCATACACAGCGCTCTAGAAAAACATTTCCCCATATTCTAAACTATCAACGGCACAGACAAAATCGCATTGTGGATGGCTCTTAGTACCAATTGCTGGTACAGGTTCTATTCTTGGATTGTACTTCCAATATTAAACTCTCCATGGTTCTTCATGTTTCCCGAAAGTTGACTTGTTACGCTTTGGTTCCCCCGCCCGAGAAATTTTCTAATAATCTAGTTATCGTGTCAGCTTAATCACAAAAGCACTTAATTGCAAAAGTATTTTTACTCCGATCTCATGTATATTTCAAGGAACTTTTGAACACGGAGAATGATTGGCAGTGGTAAGCCCTTGCGCGACCTGGACTGTAATCTGTTTGGAATGACGTTTGGTCGTTTTTCAAATTCGGGTACCATCAAGCTTTGTAGGAAATTTCTAGCAAATCCTTCCGATGAAGTTATCATGGCATAAGAAGATTAGCGACATCCCTCTTTTTTACTGTTTTAGGACGTTTATCTTGCCCACTTTTGTCCTGAGCTAAATGTTGAAATTTAATTCCCTTAGTATGCGTGAGCTTGTGAACTTGGCCAAACACACCAGGCAGCATTCTTATTCTGCGAATAATAAAAATTGTGATTCCTTTTGCTACTATTGCGTCTGGATGTTTTGGGGTCCTATTAAAACTGTCTCTCTTTTCTGGTTATAGCATGGTTTGTGACCTTTATTGCATTGTTGCACTCAATTGACTTGGGTTTATTTTGATGAATAAAACAATGAAGTGTTTTTCGTGTTTTTCAAGAAGAATTTCCATAAAGATGGAAATTTGGTACTCAGTTCGATGCGCAATGTAGTTAAAATCTAATGACTGATAATGGTGACTGATATCCATGAATTGCAGAATTTTCGTAAACTATTTAGATTCCCTAATGGTATTTATCCATCAGACTAAGTTGTGTCAAACTACTAGTGCTCAACAATGGGAATAGTGCGGCAAGGAAAAAAGTAGGCATTTCCTGGAAGTAGCTCAGGTCCTTTATGTTCACTATGAATCTTCCCAAACCATATTGGGGGGAATGCTATTGTTGAACTGCTGCTTACCTATTAATCGTATGCCATCGTATGCCTCTTTGTACTTTGAATTTTAAAACTCCATTAGAGGTTCTTCAAGGAAAAAACTCTTATATTGTACCTCCTAAAGTCTTTGGATGTGTTTGCTTTGTTCATCAAAATGGTCTCAGCAAATTAGATCCTAGAGCCTTGAAGTGTGTGTTTGTTGGTTGCTCTACTACTCAAAAAGGATACAAGTGTTATCATCCTTCGTCCATGAAATACTTTGTGAGTATGGATGTTACCTTTCGAGAGTTTGAATCTTATTTTTCTTCCCAGTCACCTCTTCAGGGGGAGAAATATCAGATGGAAGAGGTGAATGACATTTCTGTTCCAGGGGGACAGATTCCTGTAGACATAGATAGTAAGAGAGAGCAACCACGCCAAAATCTCTAGGAAGATTGGATAGACCTGATCTTGAAAACTTACACACGGCGGACTAATAACAGATACAACCAAGGAGCAATGAGACCTACTAATCAACTGTCCTCATTCAATATTCAGTCCCGAAGAAATCACAGAAGAGCATAGAACATGGTGAGTCTTCTTTTAATTCCTGTTTGATTCTGATCCTAATCTTGATTCCAGTCCTTCTGACACTGACCTTGATATCCCTATTGCTCTAGAAAAAGGAGTTAGAAACATGCAACTAAACACCCATCTCGCCATTTCATCTCCTACAGTGGCTCCTGTCCCCTTCCTATAAGAGCCTTTGTTTTTGTCCTGGTTTTCTTCTGTTTTTTATAACCGCAGATTAGCACGAGGCATTACAGGATTCAAAATGGACAGGCTGCAATGGTTGAAGGAGATGAGAGCTTTTGGCAAAAAATGAGACATCGGATTCTTGGTAACTCACTCCACTCAGGAAACGAAGCCGAGTTAGGATGTAAATGGATTTCGACAATTAACATAGGGCAAGATGGTTCAAATTGGACGAGGTACAGAGCTAGATTGGTTAAGCTCAGAGGCATTCACGCCAGACCCTATGGGTTGATTATCAGGACACATTGCCCTTGGGTAAGCCAAGACAGAACGACAATTCAGATATTTTTTTTTGTTAGTCTTGTGCACGTCATCTTGACTGGGAGTTTACATCAATTTTGATGTTCAAAATGCCTTTTCTACATGGTGATTTGAAGAAGAGGTGTATATGGAGATTCCTCCTGATTTGATGATGAAACAAAACCAGAGGAAAAGTTTGCAACGTTGCAAGAAGTCATATATGGGCCTAAAACAATCACCAGAGCAATGGTTTTGAAAGATTTATAAAGCTAATGCTTTCTTTGGGCTATATTTCAGATGCGATGCTGATCATACCTTTATTTCCATTAAAACATCATGAAGGTGGAAGATCACGTTGCTTTATTGTCTATGTTTGATGATAATACGTGATGACTGAAAATAATGAAGAAGAAATGACTCACTGAGAACATTTGTTAGCTAGGGAGTTTTTGAGACTTAAGGATGGGAAGTTTGAGATATTTCCTCGGGATAAGAAAGTTGCCTCAGTCAGAACAAAAGGATTTTTATTTCTCAGAGAAAGTATATCCTTGATCTCCTTAAACGAAACTGGTATGTTGGGGTATGGTAAAGCTTGCAGAATCAATTATCTCATTTGAAGCTAATCATCAGCTTCTAAAGCTTGGAGTGGGAAAAGTTCAGTTGACATTGGCAGGTTCCATCAGCAGATTGGTTTGGAAGGTTGATTTACCTGTGCCAATAACTATACCAAGATATTCGCCTATGCTGTAAAGTTTTTAGTGAGTCAGTACATGCAAATGAACGCCCTCGGGCAGTCCTCATTATAGAAGCCGTGCATCGAGATCTCGAGATATTTAAAATAGCTCCAGGTAGAGGACTTTTATTTTCTAAACATGGTATTTAACAATACAAGCCATACCAGATGCATGGATGTTGGACGCCTGGTTCCCTTGATGACAGGAGATCAACCTCAGAGGTTATTGTGTTATTTTGGTTTAGGAAGAAGTATACTCTGGTCACATCGGAGAAGTAAGGAAGCAGGGCTGTCTAGTTAGGCAGGGAGGGAGGCGTATGTGCACCGAAGCTGAGTATAAAGCTATGGCCCACAGGGCATCTGTCGACGTTCTATGGTTGGCGAGATTTTAACGTGTGGGCGTGAAGAGTTAAAGTTGGTTGAAACAACAAATATATTCTTATTTCTGTGATAGTAAAGCAGGCCATTCCCGGTTTATGACATCCAATCCAGTATGATCGAACTAAGACCCAGAGATTGAATCGTCACTTTGATAAAAGAGCAAGAATATTGAAGGTTTATACCGTCTCCTATATAGTTCAAATAAGAGCATACTAGCCTGGAATGTTTGTCAAAGGGTTTTGCATAGCAAGTTGTTCATCATTGTAGTTGCCAAGTTGAGCATGAGCATATCTATGCACCAGATTGTAGGGGAGTGTTGAAAATCTTTGTGATTAAAGTAATATTGTGTTTTCCTGTTTAGATTTATTCCTAATTAGTGTAGATTCTGTTTTCCTAGTTTTAGGGTTATTCCTATTTAGATTTACTTCCTATAATTGGAACAATTTTTCTTGTAATATATATAGTGGAGTAGAGGTTTGAAATTGGAACAATTTTTTGTATATATATAGTGGAGTAGAGGTTGAAAATATATCACAATTGAAAGAAATAAAACATATTCTTTCCTTTAATTTCTACAACTAAAATCTTCTATCATAAATATTTTGAAGATGTGAAAGAGCTCGAGGAATATATTGACAAGGATGATAATCATGCCTTGACCATCAGATAATGATTTCATTTAGTGAAGTTTTTTTGTTGCATTTGTTTGCCTATTCTATCTTAACTGTCCTTCTCTTGCATTGGTATTTCTTAATGCTATCAGTGATTATCTTTTTATCTTTGTACAGTTGATGCAGGCTTGGGCAAGTTTATTAGAATTTTTTGTAGATTTATGTTCTCTTTTAAAGTCACATTTACTAACTTGGCTTTAAATGTCTGAGGGCTAAGCATCAACCTTAGCCTGTTGAGTATGCATGGTCTGAATCAAGTTGGTGTCGTTTTGTAGCAAGCCAGGGTTATAGAAGAATCTATTGATTTCAAGGTTCGGATCTACTGTGGGAGCTCCAAGAGCTTGAGCCATCATGATTGGGAAAGAGAGATCCAACAATACGAGGTAGTTGCACTGGTTAATGAGTTTCATTATTAATTTTTCCATGTGTTGGTAGACCAGGAATTTTATGCATTTCTTATGATACAACGTTATCAGCAGTTGCTGCCCCCCGAAGGTTTTCTCTTTTTTTGGTCTTTTTTTTTTGGGGGGTGGGTGGTTTCTTCCCCAGCTTCTCAAAGTTCAACCCATTCAAAATTTTATTTTTATCTAGAAAACTTTTATGTATTTGTCATAAAGTAGATGCATCTAGATATTCCAGTTCTTTAAAAGTTTAATTATCTTATGTACATTCCATATCTTTTTTTCTTTAAAAGTATATATAATGTTTGAAATTTTTTAAATATTTTTTATTATCCATGTATAATCATAAGGCACATGTAAATATTATTGGATCATAAAAACCCACTTTCTGAAGATCTCTTCCACTTTGATGATGTAGTGTCGAATGTTTGTGCAGGTTCTAGTCATGACCCCTCAGATACTACTGTATGCCTTAAGTCACAGCTTCATCAAGATGGAGTTAATATCTCTGTTGGTGTTTGATGAGTGTCATCATGCTCAAGTCAAAAGCAGCCATCCCTATGCACAAATCATGAAGGTAAAGATCTGCATGCGTTTTACGCTTAAACTACTGCCACACAACACAGAAGGCATGTGAGCTATGACAATCTTCTTTTTAGTTGGTCTGATTGATTATATTGACAATTCTGTAGGTCTTCTACAAAACTAATAATGGAAACCTTCCTCGTGTATTTGGCATGACTGCATCTCCGGTTGTGGGGAAAGGTAATACACCATAGATCTTTCCTTATCATTGGGATTTCTCCTATCAAGTTGTTATAAGTTTATGGGAGACATTCTATCTATAATATTTCTTCTTTTTACCAAAAGGGCTGCTTGGGACTTTGATCTTTTTATTTCTTTTAATTTATAACTGAATATTTAATTGAAATTTGTATATTTTAGTTGTTGGAATGGCTCAAAAATATAAAAAACAGAAAGAATAAACAATAAATGTAGAAAAGAATAGATGATTCTCTAGCGTTTCAGGATTTAAGTACTCATACATGTCCAATCTCCTTAAGATATTGGTATGTAATTTTCTGCAAAATTACTGAAACAAGTTCAGGGTACCGATGCAGCCATGTCAATAATAATACTCTCCACATACTTTTGCATGCCTTTCCTGCCTTTAAGGTTTATTAAATACTATATTCTGCAATATCAAGGTTCAAAAAAAGAGAAAAAAAAAAAAGAAAGAAACTTTCATTATTATTTTATTCTTCTATCCTCAAGAGTACCCACCCTTTTGACCTTTTGTTCCCAAGTAAGGTTCTGCATTATTTGGAAGAAAGTGGCGTGTTCTATCACCTGTCAAAATATGCAAAAAATCAAATATTCTGTCTCTAATCCTTCCATCTCTCCAGCCTAAAATATCCTGATACCATTTGCAGTATTTATTATTTTCTTCACTTCTATTGATTACTTGTGTGATAATTGTGCATTAAGGTGCTCTTTTGATTTATTTCTATACTTGCTCTCCATCCCTGTGTTTGCATCACTTGTTGTCACCTTCTAATGTAGGAACAAAGGAAAGAAAAAAAAAAAAAAAAAAAAAAACCATCTAATGTAGGAACAAAGGAAAGAAAAAAAAAAAAAAAAAAAAAACGGCTTAGCTTTGCCAAAATTAAGTCCTCTAATCCAATAAAAAAAAAAAAAAAAAAAAAAAACGGCTAGCTTTGCCAAAATTCAAGTCTCTTAATCCAATTCATCATAACCTAACAGACTGTTCTTGTTGTGTGGTGTAGGTTTCTAATGTTAGACAGCCACCTGTGGCATAGGTTTCTAATGTTAGACAGCCACCTTTTTGTTTCATTGTTTTGAAAATTCTCTTCCATCTTACAGGTGCTTCTAATCAAGAAAATTTATCCAAAAGCATCAATAGCCTTGAAAATCTACTTGATGCTAAGGTAGGTTGTCGAAAATGCCAGTTTGAGCTATTTATTGGGTTTATATATCACTTATTTTTCTTTATCTTCACTTAAATCATTGTGAAAATACCCATTGTTTACTGGTTGTATTCTTTGAAAGCCGAACTCTGGCCTCAAGAACTGGTCCATGTTACTTACAAAGGGTGGTGGACCAATGGAACTACCACGTTCTGCTAATACAGCCACTCTTTTGCATCTGTGCTGAACAGAATTCAACTTTGTTTTATCTCTTTATACTGTACATCATTGCATGTCATTGCAAATGTGCCGGTCTTGAATCAACCTTTATGCTTTTATTAGTTGTGGTGGTTCTTTTGCCCTAAGATTGCTGCATGGTTTATCCAATATTTTATCTCCCCAAAGCACCAACGAACTCTTTTATTCTGAGCTTTATACATTTGATCTTATAGAAAATATTATCACACAGTACGCCAGCAACTTTGTGTACCTTGTACTACGAGTCTTTTTGGTGGGAATGGTTTTATCCAAAGTATTTAATGAGATTAAAAAAAATTGGAATGCAAAATATTTGTTTATATTTCAAAAATCTTTTTGTAACATCATTTTTTGTATGAATAATCACGAACCCTGTATTGTATGCAACTGTTGCTGAACAGGATCGTGAGTATAGGAGGATTTTATTTTCTGCAGCTATGTTCAAAGATTTCGTGTTAATTGGCTCATTCTCTCTCTTATTCACACATACACATGAAATTTTGTGCTGATTCTATAATCTCTTAACATCTTGGAGTAGTTTCCATTTCCTCAATCTGTTAAAATTGTATCCATCTATTTTCCGGAAGATCATGCTTCTTAGAAGGCAATGCAGTAAGAAATCACATTTCTATGGATATTCCCTATTTAAGCATGTTTAGGATTCCAACTTTTTTTTCTGAGTTTCTAACTTTTTCTAATAACTGAGTCTTAGCTATTTGATAAGTTTGTTGGCAGCTTTGAACTCATGATGAATGCAGTGAGAGAGGGGAGGGGGGGTTGGTTGAATGTGTCCAGCATTCTTAGGAAATTGCACACAATCTGCTCGTTTAACAACTGTGTGGAGTTCAATGTTGAATCTCTTTGGATGAGATCATGTTATTGGAGTATATTCATCGTGATGAATGAAATATGAAAAGTAAAATCTAAGTTCCCCTTTGTTAAGGATTAGTTGTAAATAGAACTCTATTAGGAGTTGTAAATAGAACTCTATTAGGAGTTAGATTCTTAATAGGTTTATAGTATCTTGTATGTGTCTTAATAGGTTTTTATAGTAATTTGTATGTTGTATATATATGTGTCCTATTGATGAATCCAAAATACAGAAAAATATTTTAACCCACATTAAATCTACATGGTATTGGGCTTTGGGCTCGTTAAACCTTTTTTTTCCGTTTGCGTTGAAATTCCAGCGCTGTCTTTTTTTCCGTTTGCGTTGAAATTCCAGCGGCTGTCGGTCTCGGTGACAGTTCTAGGGTCACCGTTTTGTCTCACCACCTACCTCAGAAGGTTCCCCAAGCTGCCGATCGGCGTTCCCTCCAAATCCGGTCACCGGATTCCCTGCGCGTGGGCCCCACGCACCGCTTTTGTGTTTCTGCTGCAGTACCACGCGCCGGCGCGTCCGGCTATTTCCGGCGATCGGAAATAGTTCTCTGGCTTCGTTTCAACTTCAGCAATCTACTCAGGTGGTTGTTTTTTCCGATCCGGCGAAGTTTTGGTAGGGGCGTTCTCAGTTTTTGTCAATTTGGCGTTTTCAGGTTACTGTTTGCTCCTGTTTGCTTTTGAAAGGCTTTGAAAGGTATTTTTTTTTTTTGGTATCTCTTTCTGGGTTTTTGCTGTAGGGTGTTTAGTTTTTGTTAATAATGGGATCCTCCAGACTACAGATTCTAAAACTACTATTACTGAATTAATCCCAGCAATTGAATAAGAATCACAGAACATAAACTTGAAAGGAAACTAATTATTTAGATTGGAGTAAGACAATTCGAGTTTATATTTGCGAAGCGTTTTGAAAAAAGATGATCATTTAAATTGATGATCCACCAACTGATGACAACTAGGCAACGTTGGCTCAGGGAAGATGCTAAGGTTATTCCTACGATTCGCAAATCTATTGACAGTGAAAGTGGTTGGATTCAATCAATATTGTGAATTTGTTAAATGAATTAATGGAATATCTTGAATTCTTGGTAGTTCGGGAAAAAGGTAATCTGTCTCGTATGTATGAGGTCTGCAAAAGGATTTTATCGGGCTTAATCAGCGAGATATGACCGCTTACAAGCTTATTTCAAATGGAAATTTAAAAAGATTTACGAGGAACTTTAATGTTTTATTGCCTTTTAGTCCCGATGTTAAGGTTCAACAAACGGGCAGCGAGAACAAATGGCTGTGAACTGAGTTTTCCTTTGCAGGTCTTGCTCCCAGTTTTTGAAATCTGCCAAATAAACAAGTTCTTTCCAAGGCAGTGATGTTACCTCTCTTCAGGAAGACTTTTGCTAGATGCTCCGTACTGAAGGTTCTATACACCTTCCCCTTCTTGATAATAGTGCCCTGTGAGTCATAATCAGGTACCGCTAGACAGCCAGGAAACAGAGGAAAAGAGGAGGAAATAACCCGTGGTATGATGGACCAATCACTTGGGAGACAAGCATCCTTAATATTTCCATATTGTCATGAACCTGGTCACACCTAAAACGGTATTGCAAGAAACTAATAAATAAGCCACCAAGGGTAAATATGGCACATCGAGATTATGCAGTTACTTCTTCTGACAACAATGTAACAATTTCTAAACTGGCGGAGTATGCTGAGCTCTCTAGATACCGTTCCTCTAAGTCCTACTAATTCCTCATATTTGGCTGCTGCTGCGAACTCAGTACTCCTCTTCTTGCTTATGTCTACCTCATCAAAGTGGTCATTTGATTCTGGTTGCACGATCACAATGAACAGGTAACCCTATTCTCTTCTCCTTAATTAAAAGAACCTAAACAATTTAAAGTCTGTTACTGCGCTAGCTGAATGAGTCCACATCTCCTGTCAAATGTATTGGCACTGCCAATACCCCATTCCATTCTCTTTCCATTGTCTTCTGTTTTTTGTTTGCCCCTCGTTTTTTCGTTTAAATCCTATTATCTGTTAGCAAAATTACTCCCGTATGCTGAATTGTTGTGGTCAAATTTTAATCCTAACATATTGTGTGTTTCAGGAGTCTTTTGACGAAGCGGATTATTGGTAGAGGAACGTGAGTCTGGTGGCCCCTTTATCTTCTGGATGAACACGGTTTCATTATCTCTGGCTTGTGCTGGTGCATCTTATCTCCTCTTGAGGTTTCATTGTCGTTTTGGTCATCCAATCATTTGTCTTACTTAAAGAAGTTGTGTCCCGCAGTTTCAGTCTTTATCCAATTTAGAATTGAATCTTGTCAATTTGCCAAACATCAATCGTTTTACGCTTTAGTTCCTCGAGTCAATAAACCGGGTTTTCATCCCCTTTTTGAGTTTAGTTCATTCTGATTGTTTTTGGGGTCCATGTCTTTTGTTATTTCTAAAACTGGCTTTCGGTATTTTGTAACTTTTGTGATGATTTATTCTCGTGTTACTTGGTTATTTTTAAATGAAAACTCATTCTGAAGATTATTTCCTATTTTCTGTTCTTTTTTGTGCTGAAATTAAAAACTCAATTTAATACTTCTGTTGCATATTGCACAGTGATAAATGCTAAAGAATACCTATCTAGTTCCTCCAATCCTTATATGTCACAAAATGGGTATTCTCCAAATCAAACATCTTGTGTTGATAACTCCTCTCAAAAGGGGTTTGCCAGAAAGAAAGAAATCACATCTTCTTGAAGTGCTAGGGCACTTTATTCCAAAAAATGAAAGTTCCTAAACATTTTTGGGCCTGATGCTGTTCTCTAGCTGCATGTTTTTTGATTAATTGCATGCCTTCTCTGTGCTTAATGGTGCAATTCCTTATAATGTCTTGTTTTCCTTCTAAACTTCTATTCCCCATTGAAACCTCGTATTTTTGGTTTTGTACTTGTTTTGTTCGTGACTGTTCCTCCATAGGTTTCCAATTAGATCCAAAGTCCCTTCGTTGTGTTTTTCCTTGGGTATTCTCGCGGCATCAAAAAAAAGGGTATCGTTGTTTCTCTCCCGATCTTGACGTTTATCTTAATTCTGCAGATTGTCACAATTTTTTTTGAAGAATACTCCATTTTTTTTCCTTCTTCACTATATATAAAGAGTGAGGGGGAGGATGATGACCTTTTTAGTCTATGCTATCCAGCAGTTCAATAACTCTTCCCTGCTCCTGCTCGTATTCCTGACCCTTTGCTCCTGCTCTACTCCAGTGTCTGCTGCTCCTATTCCGCTCCTGCACCAGCATCTACCGCCTCGTTTTGAACAGGTTTTATGTCCAGGAACCAGGAACTTCTTGACTCACTTCCTCCACCTGCCGTTTCAACAGAAGATCCGGTTTCTCTTCCACTCAACCTGAGCCTGTGCCAATCCACTCCCCACAGCAGACCTTGACCTTCCCATTGCTCCTTAGAAAAAGGTAAACACGCAAGTGTACTACCCTATTTCCTCTTTTTGTTAGTTATGAATAATCTTTCTTCCTTCCATCTTCGTTGTTTTTGTAAGTAACTTAGACTCTGTCTCTATTCTAAAACTGTTGTCCATAGCTTTGTCCCAATCCTGTTGGTGTGGCAGCAATGAAAGAAGGAGATGGGGCTGCCTTAGATACTAATTGGTACTTTGGGATCTTGGTGCCTCTCCCGGCAGGTAAGAAAGCTATTGGTTGTAAGTGGGTTTTCAACCGTTAAAGTGAATCCTGATGGGACTGTTTGCTGCGTCTCAAGGCTTCAAATTAGTTGCAAAGGGTTATTTCCCTCAGATCTTATGGCCTTGATTTTATTCTGATACTTTTTCTCCTGTTGCCACATTGTCTTCTGTTCGTTTATTTATTTTCATTAGCAGCTAACTTTTGACTGGCCTTACAAATCAGATGGAACGTAAGAATGCCTTTCCTTCAATGGGGATCTTTCAGGAGGAAGTTTACATGGAGCAACCAACCAGGCTTTGTTGCTCAGCGGGGAGTCGGGTAAGTGTGTAAATTTCGAAAATCTCTTTATGGCCTAAAACAGAGCTCGAGCTTGGTTGGTAAGATTTTGCAATGTGGGTACATCAATTTGGATGCAGAAGAGTACTTCTGATCATTCTGTATTTTTCAGAAAGTACTAAGACTGGTTTGATTCTACTTGTGGTTTTATGTTGATGACATTGGTTATTTACAAGGGAGGTGGAATTCAGCCGGCATTACAATCACTCAAATCATTTCTCCAGACCCAAGTTCCAGACAAAAGACTTAGCTTTGTTGAAGTATTTTTTGGGTAATTGAAGTATCTAGGTGTAAGAGAGGCATCTTCTTATCTCAAAGCGAAGTACTGTCCTTGAAACCTTACTGAAGGAAACCGGAAGTTTTGGGTGCCAAGGCCATTTTGCAGTTTGCTCGCAATGACTCCAAATATGCAACTTTCATTGGTGGTGAGCTATTTGATTGATCCTGAGATGTATAGAAGGTTAGTGGGGGCCAAAAATTGAATTATCTTACCGTACCACACGTCCAGATATTGCTTACTCTGTGAGCGTCTTGAGCCCAGTTTATGTCTTCTCCTACTGTTATCACATTGGGAAAGCTCTGGGACAGATTTTGGTGCCTACTTGGAAAGGTAATCCAGGTCGTGGCGCTGCTTTAGCCAGTAACATAAGCCATTTGGGGAACATTGAATATGTTTTTCAGATGCGGATTGGGGCAGGTTCGAAGTTGATAGAAGATCAACCTTCAGGATATTGTGTCTTTGTAAAAGGTGGAAAACCATTGATATCAAATGGAGGAGCAAGAAACAAAATGTAGTCCACGTATCGAGTACTGAATCAGAATATCGAGCTATGGCACAATCTGCGCTTGTGAATTTAATCTTGGATTTCGGGTCAGTTTGTTAGAGGAATTGGCTTCAAAAGTCAATCCTTGCCTGGCAAAGTTAATGGTGTGAATAATCAAAGCTGGCTCTTCACATTGCATCAAATCCAGTATTCCATGAACGAACAAAACATTATCGAGATTGAAATTGTATTTCATTCGTGAAAAGATACAACAGGGTGTTAATCATCTACAGGACACGTTTTAAAACAAGTGAAACAGTTAGGGATATCTTTACAAAAGCTCTTAAACGGACCCCGGGTTGACTTATCTTTGTTAACAAGTAGGCCATGATTAATATCTATTGCTCCAACTTGAGGGGGAGTGTTAAGGATTAGTTGTAAATAGAACTCTATTAGAGTTCTAAAATAGACTCTATTAGGAGTTAGATTCTTATAGGTTTATTAGTATCTAGATTCTTAATAGGTTTATAGTATCTTGTATGTGTATATATATGTGTCCCTATTGATGAATCAAATACAGAAAAATATTTTCCCACATTAAATCTACACCCTTGAATGCTAACTGTATAGCATGGTTTGTACTTACATGTGATCACTTTGATCTTGTTGTTCAACCATATAAATACCTGATCTCAAATATGCTTTTCTCCTATTTTTCAGGTTTATTCAGTTGAAGACAATGACGATTTGGAAAGTTTTGTAGCATCTCCTGTAGTTAAAATATATCGATATGGTCCTGTTGCAAATGACATGTCTAGTTCCTATATGACATTTTATAGTAAATTGGAGGAGATAAAACGCATGGTATGCTGTTATTATTTCTGTTTTTATCATAATTTTGTTTCCATTTAGGCTTGGTTCATTTGCTAGTTTGTTGTGATAATGACAGTGCAAATTGGAACTTCATAAGAAGGCAAATGATTGTCAAAGTCTTCAGGGTCTTCGAAATACCAAAAAGGTGCTCAGTAGAATGCATGATAATGTGGTATTTTGTTTGGAAAATCTTGGCCTTTGGGGAGCATTACAAGTAAGTTTTTGCAGCATCTGGTCAAGCCTTCTTCCATCTATTTGTTATTTTCAGTGCTTAGCTTTTTGTGCCAATATAAGTTTCTTAATCGTGAGGCGTGTTTTTGTTTCTGCAATGATTGTTGTCAATTTTATGGATAGTTATTTGATTTCCCAATTTCAAATAGTTGCTCATACCGGATAATCCAAAATATTCAGGATACAGCTAATAACTTACAGTTGTTTTCTGTTAAAGATATACCATGCACATTTGGATGTTTGCATGTTCCCACAGTGATTTCTAAGGCGTTAAAGGGGCAATGATCAGTGTGTGAAATGTAAAGATAGTCAAAGAAGTTATTGTATGCTTGAAGAATTTTTTTGGTAGATTATTGATGTTCAAATAGCAGCTAATTTGTGGGGAATATAGGGTTTTTATGGTTGGCTTAGTTTGGTTGAGTAATGGATTTATAAATTGTACTACAGTGTCTACACACACTGACGCTCTAGGAAAATTGGCAGCAAGTTAGCGAGGTTAGCTTTTATGCTTAAATTTGTGTTAGTTTTCCTCTGTTCATATGCAGCGTAGAAGCATGATCAATCTGTTTCATGTTTACTTTTCCTCTGTTAATATGAGAGATGAGGAGGAAGAGAAAGCAGAAGTTTGTTGGTTTGGGATTTGGGATATTTCTTGCATCCACATTATGTAACTTTTTTGTGTCACCTAAATTTCACTTTTGGTTTATGGGTGTATTCTTCAACGGATGCTGTCTGTAAATATTAATTTTTCTGTTTTTCCTCTTCTGCTATTTTTTGAAGGCTTGTCAAATACTTTTGAGCGGCGATCACTCTGAGTGGAATGCACTCATAGAAGCAGAGGGAAATATCAGTGATGATTCTGTCTGTGATAGATATCTGGCTCAGGCGGCAAATTCCTTTGCCGCTGTTTGTACAAAAGGTATTTTCAAGTTTGATTTTAATTTCTTTAATATATTCTACTTATTATGATTTATGATCATCAATGTATGATATAGGAAAGCTTGCAGGTCTAAATACTGAGACTAGGTTTTGTTTATTTTGAAGGTCAGAACTAGAATGAGTATGAATTTAGGTGGGCAATTAGAGCTTATGGGGAAATAGGCTTAAGAAGTAGAGTTAAACAAGAAAGAGAGGGTTACAGAGCTTGTTTGTTTTAGTGCTATAGCACTTTGAAATAGTACCATTGAACAATAAAATAAAAAGCTCAACCAATGGTCTTAAATATCAACGTTCTTTTTAATGCATTGACCTATTTGTAATGGTATTTGGCCCATTGTTGCAATATTTTCCATCTCTGGAGAAGTGATTGTTTTGATCATCTGGCATGGTGGACAAATGATGAGAGATGGATGAATATATTTTTACAAAATTCTTTTCTTTTTTTTTTTTTTTTTTTACAACCAATTCTTTTTCTTTTTTTTTTTTTTTTGAAACTTTACATTTTATTTTGGTTTGTTGATTTGAGTATTTTGTGCAAATGACCTTAAGAAGTCCATTAGCAGCGGCGGCCAAAATTTCAAACCTGATTGGAGTTTGATTTTCCAGTTGATTCTGTGATCTGGTTTTCTGTTCTGTTTCCAGTTTCAGTTCTATAAAATTTTCTTTTTTTTTTTTTTTTTGAACTTACATTTTATTTTGTTGTTGATTTGAGTATTTTGCAAATGACCTTAAGAAGTCATAGCAGCGGCGCCAAATTCAAACTGATTGAGTTTGATTCCAGTTGATTCTGGGATATGGTTTCTGTTTCTGTTTCCAGTTCAGTTCTATAAAACCTTGCCCCACTCTTAACTATTTGAATCCACAGGCCTAACTGGAAATTACTCCAAAATCGAGGCTGAATTGTGAATGAGTTGGGAGAATTCAAACAAATCTATTGAATGCCGAATTCTTTTCTTCTCGGGTTTGTAGGACATAATAGGTTTAAAACTCAAAAATTAACTTCAATCTTACCATGAAAAGGTACATTAAATCCTCCCCTTAGTAATCTGAGTTGATATCATATTAGAGTAGAAGAAAAATTCCACATGCCTAAACTGTAAACAAAGAAAGCGACTCTAGTTGCTTTGCATAAGTAGGTGATTTTTTATTTCTTTTGCATGTGCCAACATAGTATAAAATATATACATTAAAACAAATGTATATGAGATGTAGTTTTCAATGTTTATTTAGTTTATATATGCACCTATGATTTAGAACAATTGATCATGGTGAGACTCGGACCTACTTTCCGTGCTTTATGGCAAAAACGTTTCCATGCAACCGAATGATTTCTCAATAGTTGCTGAAATATATCATATTTTTAATGCATTTTGTTTGTATTCATTGATTTTTTGAAATTATGAGGAATATTTATTGATACCAGTTTGGTTTGCCCATTTCAGTTGCTGTGCTTTCTTAAATTGCATATCTACGCAAGGGTTTAATTTCGAGCAATATTTGCTAAGTTGATCATCCCTTTTGGTTGATTTGGTATTTTCAATTTGCAATATGAGGATTCTGATACTTGATTGGAAGCTTGATTTGACAACCATGTGCATGGCTAAAACAAACCAGGCTTAATGCCTCCATTTTTTTTTTGTAGTTGGACTTCCTAGTTCGGTCTGGTCATTGTTGTAATATATAGAGCATACGTGATCATATTTTTGGCTCCAGATTATGTTGGCATTACATTCTCTCTTAATGAATGTTAAGAAATTGTCAGTTAGATTCTTTTTTTCCTTCTTGGCCTTGCATATGGTGTTCAATTCAAAATTTTCTATTAAAATTGAGCATCAGTTTGTTGTAATTTGGTGGGAATCTTGTGTTTTCTGTTCTTGCAGATGGCATTGCATCTGATATATCTGCTGCAGATACTTTAAGTGAGCCATTTTTCTCGAGAAAGCTTTTATGCCTTATTGAAATTCTTTCCACCTTCAGGTTAGCTATTAAGTGTTAGCACTTTTTCCATAGAATTTTATGAAACATTTTTTTGAGGGGCTTTTATCAAATTGATGTTAATTTGTGTTCATTTTTAGTTTGAGCCAATTGATTGCTTTTTGGACTAGGTTTGCTCCCTTGCATATTTTCATGTGACATAATGCACACAGTTTTCTTTGTAAGTCTGCAACTGTGCTTAGGGATGTCAAAAAATGAGTCATGTCATGTGACCACGATTTGCAAAACGCATAAAATCAATGAATTAGGGTTGAAACTTAACAGGTTTATGTCATAAATGGGTTGAGCCTTTTATGCCACAATTTAAAATGGGTCGCATAATAGGTTAACTCGCAAACCCATTACGATTCAATTTATTAAACCTGTTGTGTTGAACGTGTCATTCCGACTCAACCTAACACACTAACAACCCATTTATTTGTCATAATATAGGGGATAAAATAGTCTTTTGCATTTAATAGATATACATCTTAAGTAAAATGTGTCACGTGTCAATGTGTAACTTGTACATCTGTTGATGTGTAATGTGTTACATGTTGTGTTTGTAGAACACACATAAATTTCACGTTGTGATGGTTCATATATTTTTATGCAATTAATAAATGGGTCATGTTTGTGTTAATGCTAATCGTGTCACCATGCCAGGTCAGGTCAAGTCAACCTGATGTGAAAATAACCTACCAACAAATTTTGACACACCTAAAGTCTGTGCCTGATTAATAATGTATGTGCATATCTAGAATGGAGAATATAACTTATCAGAACAATTTCTTGCTTCAAAGATTTTCTTTTTTATTTGTTGTTATCCTGACAACAATTGGAACTGAAGTGATTATATCAGATAACTGGTAATTGTAAGAATTGATTATGACCAGAAAGAGGAACAATCTCATTTCTAAGAGTTTATTCCATTATTATCATACTCTATGTTAATGCAAAATTTAATTTTTATGCATTGATGCTTCTTGCTGCATAGTATTGACCTTCTATTGAAAAGATTAATGAAGAAAAAGAGATGAAGGGACAGTTCTTTGAAAATTTTCAGTTCCCCCTTTTCAGGTTGCAACCAAATTTGAAGGGTATAATATTTGTGAATAGAATTGTAACTGCAAGATCTCTTTCATACATATTGCAAAAGCTCAAGTTTTTAACGTCATGGAAGTGTGATTTTCTTGTCGGGGTTCACTCTGGACTGAAGAGTATGTCTCGGAAGACCATGAACAGCATTCTTGAGAAGTTCCGAACTGGAAAGGTAATGATTCATATATTTATAAGCTGTTGGCATTTGTCATTTCTGTCCATGTAACTGAAATGTGTGGCTTTAATTGATACTGTTATAAATTTAAAATAGTATGATACTTATCATATCCATGGACGCTAATTTTAAGGCTACATTTTATTGATAAAGATTGTGTCTCCAAGTACATTATATAGCTCGTATATATGTATATACATGAGGAGTGTGGCTAATACTAAAATAAACGATCATAATTTTAAGGTCAGTAGTCCCATAAATTAAGGAAAGATAATTTCTCAAATTATTGGAACATGATCCCTCAAAATATGAATACACAATCCCATATATTATTCTAAAAGATACTAGCTCCCTATGCGCTTGTGCTAGTAGTTAATTGCTAAGGCTGTTGATTTGGCAGTTGAATCTATTGATTGCAACTAAAGTGGGTGAAGAAGGACTTGATATTCAGACATGCTGTCTTGTCATACGCTTTGATCTTCCAGAAACTGTTTCTAGCTTTATACAATCAAGAGGACGTGCACGAATGCCTCAGTCTGAATATGCTTTTTTGGTGGACAGGTCATTTTCTGCTGCTTATATATATACATCCATCTACTGCCGCATTTTCTCATCTCCCCTTATAAAACAGAAAATTATTCTTATTATTGCAGTGGCAATAAGAGGGAGCTGGATCTAATAAAAAGCTTTACAAAAGATGAAGTTCGAATGAATGTGGAAATTTCTTCAAGAACATCTAATGAGACATTTGGTTGTCCTGAAGAAAATGTATATAAAGTGGATATGTCTGGTGCTTCCGTCAGTTCTGTATATAGCATCTCTTTGTTGCATCATTATTGCTCCAAACTTCCTCATGATGAGTATGATCTGGTGTTTTGTGTCTGAAAATTTCATTTTTTTCCTAATATATGTGTTTGTTGAGATTATTAATTTCTCTTTGCAGGTTTTTTGATCCAAAGCCAAATTTCTTTTATTTTGATGATTTAGGGGGAACTATCTGCCGTATAATATTACCCTCAAATGCTCCTATACATCAAATTGATGGTGCACCACAACCTTCACAAGAAGCTGCTAAAAAGGATGCTTGTTTGAAGGCCATTGAACAATTGCATAAACTGGATGCATTAAGCAATTATCTTTTGCCACAACCTTCACAAGATGCAGATGAGTCAGTATTGGCTTCTTCTGATTCTGACGATTCTGAAGGTTGACACGTAGCAGCTAACTGTCAAAACCTTCTATTCCCTTTTTCTTTGAGTAGCTGTTGAATATATTCTTGTTTTTGGGCAGGTGAGGATTCCCGAAGTGAACTGCATGAGATGCTTGTTCCTACTATATTGAAGGAATCATGGACTATCTCAGAGAACCGGATCCATCTGCACGCTTACTATATAGAATTTTGTCCAGTTCCTGAAGACAGGATCTATAAGAAGTTCTGCCTTTTTATTAAGGCACGTCTGCCCCTCGAGGCTGAGCAATTGCAAGTTGAACTTCACTTGGCTCGTGGCAGATTTGTGAAAATAGAGCTTGTCCCATCAGGACCTGTGGTATTTAATACAGATGAGGTAAACTTTAATATTTTAGCTAATTCAGCATACTTAACTCACTTCAAGGAATTCATTGATTATATATGGACAGATTACAAAGGCAATGCATTTTCAAGAAATGTTCCTCAAAGTCATTCTTGACAGATCAGAATTCACTTCAGACTTTGTTTCCTTGGGTAAGAATTCTTCTTCTGAATCAAGTCCTGCTTTCTACTTGTTGCTTCCCATCATTTTGAGTGGTCGTGGAAATAGAGTGACGATAGACTGGGAGATAGTAAGAAAATGTTTATCATCTCCTGTTTTCATGGGTGTGGAAGAAGAAAGCCTTCCTTCAAATGTTCACTTGCAACTTGCTAATGGTTGCAAAAGGATGAGCGACATTGAGAACAGTTTAGTGTATGTGCCACACAAAAAACAGTTTTACTTTATTACTAACATTGTACATGGAAAGAATGGTCTCAGCTCACATAAAGGTTCAAGTGCTCAAAACCATATGGACCACCTAATTCAAACGTAGGTAACACATTTTCTTTGAAACTTTCGTAATGTTGCAGTCTTATATTCAGTTTTCCCCTGAATTGTTGAATGCTATCTTTTCCATACGTTGATACTTTCTTCTTCCTGATAGGAAAGTTTGTATAAAAGAACTTTAATCATCTGATAAAGTGAAGTAATTTATTCTCATTTGGTTATGTGAGTATTGGTTACGTGATTGGCATTAGGTTTGGCATTCAACTTGAATATCCTGAACAACCTCTTCTTCGTGCAAAACCGCTCTTTTGTTTGCACAACTTGCTGCACCACCGTAGGCAAGAGGATTCTGGTATTTTTCTGACACCCTTTTTTCCCTGATTGCACGACACCTGCAGTTCTGTGTTTCACTTGCTCATTCAGTAATTAGCTTAATCTCTTGTTGTATTTAGAAGAAATTTAGTACTCGAGCATTGAAACCTTGTTGTTTATTGTAAAAATCCTCATCAACCAGGGTTTAAGAAAAGGGAAGCAAAATTTATGCTTTTATTCAAATACAACAACAAAGAGTAAACACTAAACTTGAAGTTGATGTATTGATTCTATTGTTATTCAGTTGGAACATTACAGTTGAATTAGGGGTGTCTTGATAACTGATTATTATCCTTGGCGGTGGTTGTTGTTGTGGTGTTGTTCTTCTTTTTTTTTTTTTTGGTAATTGATTTCTATCTGTTATTCAGGTTGGAACATTACAGTTTTGAATTAGGGGTGTCTTGATAACTGATTATTATCCTTGGCGGTGGTTGTTTGTTGTGGTGTTGTTCTTCTTTTTTTTTTTTTGGGTTGGGGGGGGGGTGTTAACCTGTATAATAACAGTTCTATTGAATAAATATAAGCGGATTTTGCAAATTAAGGGGGGGGGGGGGGGGGGGGTGTTACCTGTATAATAAAGTCTATTGAATAAATATAATGGATTTTGCAAATTATATTTTTTAAATAATAAACTGTTCACTATCTGTGTGTTTTCTTTTTCTTCAAATGACACTTGCCAAGCCTGCAATTTGAGGATATTGCCACCTGCCTTCCATTGGCTGGCTGGAACTGATACCAATTCTTAATATTATTTACATAATTGATACAGTTTAAACTTTAAAGCATTGGCTATAATAGATATCAGAAGAAATGCTTAGTTTTTTCTGCTCGATATGCCTAATAATAGTAAAACCTACTTTCCCAAAACCAAGTTTTGTTATCTGTAACAAGCAGAATTTGTGAAAAAAAAAAAAAGCATAATTAAGAACTAAATCAAAGTAACTCCTAAAATTTCCTCCTCTTGAATGCATTGTGATTGATAATGAATGAAGTCAGAAGCTACTTCAACAGTTGCTCTATTAAATCAGGACTGTAGATAAATATGAAAGTGGAGTATAATATCCTATTATTAGTTGGCTAATATAAGGATTGCATTATGCCTGCAGAATGTTTTTCTATTTTAAACTTGTTTTGCACATGATTTTGTGGTCTCCCTTGCCATTTATTTCTCACGTTATTCAGTGGGAGTTATACCTTGGGATAACAAACTACACTAACTCTGTTAGTAAGCCCAAGAATTACATTGGATCCTTGTCTTTGATTCTCATTTCATCGCTGGCGTATTAATTTTGTGGGGAAAAAAAAAAATCTTATGTTCAATATTCACTTATAAATTAGTTGATGTTAATAGCAGAAATTCAAGAGCTGGAAGAATACTTCATTGACTTGCCCCCCGAGCTTTGTGAGTTGAAGATAATAGGCTTCTCTAAGGATATTGGGAGTTCAATTTCTCTATTACCATCAATCATGCATCGTTTGGAGAATTTGCTGGTAGCTATTGAATTGAAGAGCTTATTATCTGATTCATTCTCAGAGGGAGCTGAAGTGACTGCCTGTAGAGTAAGACTTTAATGCATAAGTTATCAATTTAATTACTGCTTTTTTTTTTTTTTTTTTTGAAAAGGTGTGTGATAAATTACATTGGTCATGCATTAACAAATTTGTTCTGTTGATTTATGTTACCTGGACCATTTCTTGCCAATAATAGCTGTTGATTGATATTAGGTATTAGAAGCACTCACTACTGAGAGGTGTCAGGAGCGACTTTCTCTTGAAAGACTTGAAATTCTGGGTGATGCTTTTCTCAAATTTGCTGTTGGACGACGGCTTTTTCTTTTGCATGATACCCTTGATGAAGGGGAGCTTACAAGGAGACGCTCTAGTGCTGTAAATAATTTGAATTTGTTGAAACTCGCATGTAGAAAAAACTTGCAGGTATGACTAAATCTTTGAATATAATGTTTATCTTCCAAATATTTCTTTAAATGTTTTTTTTTTTTTTTTTTTTTTTTTTTTTCCAAAATTTCTTTAAATGTTTTTTTTTTTTTTTTTTTTTTTTTTTTGTGTTTTTCTTTTTCCATTTTTAGCATATTCTTGTATTGTTATTCCAACTACTTTGACATTTTTTTTTTTTTTTTTTTTTTTTTTTTGTGTTTCTTTTTCCATTTTTAGCATATTCTTTTATTGTTTATTCCAACTACTTGACATTTTGTTTAATTGATAAAAGATCTTATTAAAGACGAGTATTACAAAACGTAGAATGCATGCTAAACAAATAATAAGAGTAGCATAAAACTGATGAACTGATGCCCTCTAATCTCACAGAATCTCAGCTCAAGATAAACGCTCGAGTATTTTTGATGTATACCACATAATTGATAACTATTTTAATCCATAGCATCTATGTTGGGAGACCCTAATTCTTAAAGGTACAACTGTTTCTTCTCCAACGAAATATTCCAAATCACTGCAAAAACTGCAAAATGCCACAATCTTTAAGCCTTTTCTACCTTGCAAAGGCTATATTTTTCATTTGAAAAGAACTCTACTTTCTCCAGACATCTAACTTTCCTTGGAAACTCCAATTGTGTTGAGCGGCTATGCAATGAAGGAACAGGTAGGGATGCTATTTATAGCAACATGATGAAAATGTTGCCGGACAAATTTGTTTGGTCTATGGACTTTCAACCAGTCATTAGTATTACTCCTTTTGTGAATTGTAGCCTAAACAAAACCTGCATTTTAAATGGATTTTTAGTCTTCCAAATTTGGTTTAGGACTATTGGAATATAAGTCCAACGAGTATATGAAGATTAAAAAAAAATGCTGGTACTTTCAAAAGTTAAGAGTTCTACTATGTAAACTAGAAGAGTGAAAATAAGCAAGGTGGTCAAGTTAAAAGAAAATATAAAAGCCTTCCTATCATTTATGTTTCCAAAAAAGTGAAAATTTCAGGGGAAAAGTGAGGAGATTCAAAATAAGAACATAGCGAAGCACATGTTTTTTTAAGGATAATGTAAAAAATCAGAAAATGAAGCATCTCTTTTCCAAACACCTTTCCAAAAGTAAATACAAGATCCATCGCCATTTTTATATTTGATGAAAGGGTTAAAGAATAGATGCATGTTAAATGAACTTCCAAAGATGTTACATGAGTGATGGTAGCATTTATCTTGGGATCCTGCTCTTTCTGTTGCTACCGGAATTTATTCTTAGTTACCTTACACTATAGTGAATCAGGTTTCCTAAGAAATGACCATAACCTTTTCTTAATAAGAGTAGTGTTTCTGGGTATCAAATTCTCAGTAATCAACTCCCTTCGTGCCAACCAGCCAAATGATTCCCACTGGGGAAAACAAGTCCCTCATCAACTCAACACCAATACCATAAATTAGACCTCTTTGCAGTACTCTTTTTCTGTAAATTGACACTTCATTATCAGTTTTGCTGCATCATGTGCCACTTTATACTTTTGACGTAAAAATTTTTTCCACCCCTTTTTCGTTCAGTGCCTGAGTAAATATAATTTATTCCATTTATTTTTCAGGTATATATACGTGACCAACCATTTGATCCCTGTGAATTCTTTGCTTTGGGCCGTCCTTGCCCTAGAATTTGTACCAAGGAATCAGAAGGAAGCATTCATTCTCAAAATGGAAACCATGCGGCAGGTCAAGCAAAAGCCAGTCAAGTCAGATGCAGTAAAAATCACCATTGGTTACATAAGAAAACAATTGCTGATGTAGTCGAGGCTCTCATTGGAGCATTCATAGTCGATAGTGGCTTTAAAGCGGCAACTGCATTTCTTAAGTGGCTGGGCATCAGTGTGGACTTCGAAGCTTCAAAAGTTATTAGGGTCTGCCTAGCAAGCAGTAGCTTCATGCCACTTGCTCCTCCCATAGATATTGTTGCCCGTGAAAATTTGGTGGGGCATCAGTTTCACCATAGAGGATTACTTCTACAAGCTTTTGTGCATCCTTCCTATGGCAAGCATGGAGGAGGCTGCTATCAGGTATGTGCTATTTCTTATTTCTAATTGGGGATTAAGCAGAAACTTATCCTCCATTCGTTGTAATTTTTTCTCAAATATCTAGCTTTGAGAGCATCTCATCTCTATTCTGACATCAAAATTTGCTAAAATGTTGATGGTTTCAACCAGAGACTCGAGTTTCTTGGAGACGCTGTCCTGGATTACTTGATTACATCATATCTGTTTTCAGTTTATCCCAAGTTGAAGCCTGGTCACTTGACAGATCTAAGATCGGCGTTCGTGAACAACAGAGCCTTTGCCAATATTGCGGTTAATCGAAATTTTCACAAATTTCTTATAAGTGATTCCAGCAACCTTTCGGAGGCAGTAAAAGCTTATGCGGAGTTTGTTAAAACAGCAGCATCAGATAAGGCTTTGTTTGAAGGGCCAAAGTGTCCCAAGGTATATATTGACAATTCTTATCTGGCTAATTGGAATATAGATTTGCTCAAGAACGCCAATTAGGCTGAGTGGAGTTTGGTAAATCTGATTGAGTCAAGCCGAACCAACTAGTTTGCTGTTGGATTGTTTTTAACATATTTGGTTTTTAACAGAAAATCCAAATCTTTTGGTTTGGTCCAACTTGCATTAAGCCCAAAATAAGTCCAACTCCATCAAAAAATAGCTAAAAATCAAATTGAAGCAATCCAACTGAAATCAGCTAGGTTCTGTACACTGATTTTTTTTTTTTTTTTTAAATGGTTTATTGCTTTCTACTGGTTCAATTTGATTTGAACTGAACTGATTGAATGCTCATCCCTAATGCCAACTATGGGAGATTAAGGAGATGTGCTTAAAAATGGGTTGGATGGCTAAATTTTTAATGGTTGGAAATATGTAAATGAGCAAAATACCGTTCATTATTTGCTACAATATAAAAGAAAATGGTTTGATCTTCTAATTTTCTTCGGTTGGAAACAAATGTAATGAGCATCTTTAGAATTCATATTGTTTCCCTATTATATAAATGCTATGGGTTCTTGGTTTTCATTAACACAATTCATATCCATTCAGTAAAGAGAACAATGATATTGCTAATGGAAAAATGAAAAAGAAAAATATGATGATTAGAAATTGAAGGGAAATTGTGTGTTTAAACTAAAACATTATAATTCCAGCTTATTGAGAAGTGTGAAGTTGTATTATCATAAAATTATAAGGTGATATTCGCTGAGCTTCACTTGTCAATACTATTAGTTTCTTTGCAACTTTACTATTGATTAATGCATTAAATTTGCTCTCTTCAGAGAGACTTGTGCAAACAAATGGGCAGTAATTATCGTGATGCTGCCAAAACATGAGAGCAATTTCTGATGCACCTTTCATTCACATAATTTTATTCAGAAAGGTTTTGAAACTTTATCTAATTTCATTTATTGATTCAGGTACTTGGCGACTTGGTAGAGTCTTGTCTAGGTGCCATTCTTTTAGACACAGGATTCAATTTGAACCATATCTGGGAGTTAATGCTATCTTTCTTGGATCCAATTTTGAATTCTTGCAATGTGCAATTGAATCCTTTTAGAGAACTACAAGAACTTTGCCAGTCCCAAAATTGGTGTTTGGAATTTCCAACATCAAAGAAGGGCAGAACCTTTTATGTTGAAGCAAAAGTAGATGGTAAAGATGTATGTCTTTCTGCTTCTGCAAGTAACTCAAACAAAAAGGAGGCCATTATAATTGCTTCAGAGCAAATATTTGTGAAGTTGAAGGTAAGAACATGTGGATCTATGAAACCTGTGATGCTTCTTTTGATGTTAACTTCAGTCATACATTTTTAGATATGAATGCCATTTATACAAGTTTGTAAGAGCATCTTTGCCATATAACGTATTAATATTGTCTCTTGGACTCTGTAAGCCCTTCACCTTGAGTGTTCTCAATGCTTGGTTTGTGTTAAGGATTGGTTGTTGTTAAGGATTAGTTGTAAATAGAGTTCTATTAGGAGTTAGATTCCTAATTAGTTTATGATTTGTATTCCTAAATAGTTCGGTAGCATAGGAATTCCTTATATATAGACCTATGTAATCAATTGACGAGATACAAGAAATACAATTACAATATAATCTCTCAACATGGTATCAGAGCCTTCCATTCAAAAAAAAAAAAAAAAAAAAAAAAAATTCGGTCAGCATAGGAATTCCTTATATATAGACCTATGGTAATCAATTGACGAATACAAGAAATACAATTACAATATAATCTCTCACCATGGTATCAGAGCCTTCCATTCAAAAAAAAAAAAAAAAAAAAAAAAAATTCCCGAAATTCCCTTCCGAGAAGTCCATGCCACCCTAGGGCAGCCTTTCTAGGGTTCGTATTTGCTCACCACTTACCCCAGGATATTCTCTCAGCCGCCGATCCACACTCCCTAGAATCAGTCGCCGCATTCCAAGCGAAAATGGGCCGACCACTCCGCCAACCTCTTTCCTTCCCTGCTCTGGTTCACACGCTGGCGCATGTCCCAATGGTCTTTTTTCACTTCCGATCCGACGTTGGCTTGAAGAGAGACGTGCAACCCAGTGAGTTGCATCATCATTCTTAGGCTTATTCAATAGGTTTGTTTGCTGCGATTCTATTGCAGCTGTGTCGGGCAGTCCTCTGCTACTGTCGTTGCTTTAATTTTCTGAGGAAACATATTTTTCGTTTGCTGTGACAATTGGTTTAGGTAATTTTCGGTGATTTGCTAGTGATTCCTTATCGCATTAGGGTTTGGTACTGCACCTTTGCTGCAGTTATGGGTATTTTGCTTTTGAACCTTCTCCTTTGTCGAGAGCAGTGCAACCCCAGTGAGTTGCATTTTGGTATCATGGAGGAGCAAGAAACAAAATTGTCGAGAGCAGTGCAACCCCAGTGAGTTAGCATTGTGAATATCTGCGCTACTGGTCTTCCTCTTTGAGCATTGATTATGGAAGCTTGACACAGCCCTGTGAGTTGTTTTCTGGTTCAGTGAGATTTGTTTCGACAACCTAAGTGTGTTGTCTTGATTCTGCTACTACTATTTGGTTTGGGACTCTTTATTGCTATCATGAAGTGAGTACAGTTGCTGAGTATAGTATTGTGCTTTGCTGAAAGTAGTAGTTAGTAACAAGTTGAGCATGATTAACATCTATGCTCCAACTTGAGGGGAAGTGTTAAGGATTAGTTGTAAATAGAGTTTTATTAGGAGTTAGATTCCTAAGAAAGTAGTAGTTTGTAACAAGTTGCGCATGATTAACATCTATGCTTCAACTTGAGGGGGAGTGTTAAGGATTAGTTGTAAATAGAGTACTATTAGGAGTTAGATTCCTAATTAGTTTATGATTTGTATTCCTAAATAGCTTACTGTCGATTGAAACGCGATACAAGAAATACAATTACAAATAATCTCTCAACAATTGTAATAGAACTCCTAAATTAGGAGTTAGATTTATGACCATAGGTTTATAGTACCTTGTATGTGTTAATACGTATATGTGTTCCTATTGATGAATCAATATAGTGTGTATATATATGTGTCCCTATTGATGAATCAAATAGAAGAAAATATTTTTCCACATTAAATTTACATGGTATCAGAGCCTGTGGCTCTTTAAACTTGGTATCAAAGCCTGTGGCTCTTTAAAATATGTAATCGTTGCAAATTCTAGCGTTCCCTCAAAATCCGATAACCGGATTCCCCGTGCATGGTGGCTGTCAGTGTTCGTGACCACTCTAGGGTCACTGTTTTGTCTCACCGCCTACTCCAAGAGCTGCTCCAGCTGCCGACCAGTGTTCCTTTAAAATCTGGTCACCGGATTCCCAGCGCGTGGGCCTCACGCGCCGATTGACTTCTCTTCTACAGTACCACGCGCGGCACGTGGCGGCGCGTCTAGCTGTTTCCGGCAATCGGAAATTACTTTCTGGCTTTGATTCTTGGTCAGCAGTCTACTGAGGTGGTTGTTTTTTTGATCTGGCGAACTTTTGACAGGGGCGTTCTCAGTTCTGTCAATTTGGCGTTTCAGGTTACTTTTTGCTCTTGTTTGCATTGAAAGGCAATTTTTTTTTGGTGTCTTTTTCTGCGTTGCTGGTAGGGTGTTTAGGTTTTATTAATAATGGATCCTACACCTACAGATTCTAAAACTACTATTACTGAATTGATCCGATTCTAAAACTACTATTACTGAATTGATCCCAGCAATGAATAAAATCACAAAACATAAATTGAAAGGAACTAATTATTTAGATTGGAGTAAGACAACTCGAATTTATTTGCGGAGTGTTGAAAAAGATGATCATCTAATTGATGATCCACCAACTGATGACACTAGGCAGCATTGGCTCAGGGAAGATGCTAAGTTATTTCTACTGATTCGCAATTCTATTGACTGTGAAGTGGTTGGGTTAATCAATCATTGTGAGTTTGTTAAAGAATTAATGGAATATCTTGAATTCTTGTACTTGGGAAAGGTAATCTGTCTCGTATGTATGAGGTCTGCAAAGGATTTTATCGGGCCGACCAGCAAGATACGCCCCTTACAGCTTACTTCATGGAATTTAAGAAAATTTACAAAGAACTTAATGTTTAATTGCCTTTTAGTCCCGATGTTAAGGTTCAACAAACGTAGCGAGAACAAATGGCTGTGATGAGTCTTCTTGTAAATCTTGCTCCAGTTTTTGAAACTGCCAAATCACAAGTTCTTTCAGGCAGTGATGTTACCTCTCTTCAGGAGACATTCGCTAGGTTGCTACGTACTGAAGGTTCTTATACGCCTTTCCCTTCTGATAGTAGTGCCCTTGTGAGTCGCAATCAGGTAGCTAGGCAAGCAGGAAACAGAGGAAGAGGAGAAAATAATCGTAGTAACGGACCAATCACTCGGGAGGCAAGCATTCTTATATGCCATTATTGCCATGAACCTGGTCACACTAAACGGTATTGCAAGAAACTGATAAATAAGCCACCGAGGGTAAATGTGGCAACTCAAGATTATGCAGTTACTTCTTCTGTCAACCATGTAACAATTTCTGCTGCGGAATATGCTGAACTGTCTAGATATCGTTCTTCTAAGTCTGCTGATTCCTCAATTGCTGCTGCTGCCAATTTAGGTACTCCTCCTTCATGTCTTATGTCTACCTCATCAAAGTGGGTCATTGATTCTGGTTGCACCGATCACATGACAGGTAACTCTAGTCTCTTATCCTCATTAAAAGAACCTGAACATTATCCTCATTAAAAGAACCTGAACAATTTAATCGTCATGTTACTCTAGCTGATGGGTCCACCTCTCCTGTCAAGTGTATTGGAACCGCCAATCCCATCCCATCTCTTCCATTATCTTCTGCTTTTTGTTGGCCTCATTTTTCGTTTAATCTACTGTCTGTTAGCAAAATTACTCGTATATTGAATTGTTGTGTCAAGTTTTATCCTACATATTGTGTGTTTCAGGATCTTTTGACGAAGCGGATTATTGGCAGAGGACGTGAGTCTGGTGGCCTTTATCTTTTGGATGAACACGTTTCGTTATCTCTGGCTTGTGTTGGTGCTCTATCTGCTCTTGAGGTTCATTGTCGTTTTGGTCATCCTTCATTATCTACTTTAAAGAAGTTGTATTCGCAGTTTCAGTCTTTGTCAATTGTAAAATGTGAATCTTGTCAATTTGCCAAACATCATCATTTACCTTTAGTTCCTCGAGTCAATAAACGAGTTTCATCCCCTTTGAGTTAGTTCATTCTGATGTTTGGGGTTGGGGTCCATGTCCTATTATTTCTAAAACTAGCTTTTGGTATTTTGTAACTTTTGTGGATGATTATTCTCGTGTTACTTGGTTATCTTTAATGAAAACTCGTTCTGAGATATTCTCTATTTTCTGTTCCTTTTATGCTGAAATTAAAACTCAATTTAAAACCTCTGTTCGCATATTGCACAGTGATAATGCTAAAGAATATCTATCTAGTTCTTTCCAATCTTATATGTCACAGAATGGTATTCTCCATCAAACATCTTCTCCAAATCAAACATGTTGATACTCCTTCTCAAAATGGGGTTAGAAAGAAAAAATCGACATCTTCTTGAGGTTGCTAGGGCACTTCTATTCCAAATGAAGGTCCCTAAGCATTTTTGGGTTGATGCTGTCTCTACTACATGTTTTTTGATTAATCGCATGCCTTCTTCGTGCTTAATGGTGCAATTCCTTATAATGTCTTCTTTCCTTCTAAGCTTCTATTCCCATTGAACCTCGTATTTTTGGTTGTACTTGTTTTGTTCGTGATGTCCGTCCACAGGTTTCCAAATTAGATCCAAAGTCCCTTCGTTGTGTTTTCGTTGTGTTATCCTTGGGTATTCTCGGCGTCAAAAAGGCTATCGTTGTTTCTCTCCCGATCTTGACCGTTATTTTATTTCTGCAGATGTCACATTTTTTGTGTTTTCCTTGGGAAGCTTTAGGACAGATTTTGTGCTATTTGAAAGGTAATTGAGGTCGTGGCTTGCTTTACAGCAATCATAGGCATTTGAACATGTGTTTTTCAGATGCGGATTGGGCAGGTTCGAAGGTTGATAGAAGATCAACTTTAGGATATTGTGTCTTTGTAGGTGGAAACTTGATATCGTGGAGGGTCGTTTTGAACAGGTTTATTCCAGGAGACCAGGAACTCTTGACTCACTTCCTCCACCTATCGCTTCAACATTAGATCCGTTTCACTCCACTCAACCTGAGCTTGTCCCATCCACTCCCCAGTCAGACCTTAATCTTCCCATTGCTCTTCGAAAAGATAAACCAAGTGTACCTATCCTCAAGTGTACCTATCCTATTTCTTCTTTTGTAAGTTATGATCATCTTTCTTCTTCATCTCGTTGTTTTGTAAGTAACCTAGACTCTGTCTCTATCCCCAAAACTGTTGTCCAAGCTTTGTCCATCCTAGCTGGTGTGCAGCAATGAAAGAGGAAATGACTGCCTTAGATACTAATAGTACTTGGGATCTTGTGCCTCTCCCAGCAGGTAAGAAGGCTATTGATTGTAAGTGGGTTTTCACCGTTAAAGTGAATCTTCATGGGTCTGTTGCTCGTCTCAAGGCTCAATTAGTTGCTAAGGGCTATTCTCAGATTTATGGACTTGATTATTCTGATACTTTTTCTCCTGTCGCCAAATTGTCTTCTGTTCATTTATTTATTTCTTTAGCAGCTACTTTTGACTGATCTTTACGTCAGTTAGACGTTAAGAATACCTTTCTTCATGGGGATCTTCAGGAGGAAGTTTACATGGAGCAACCACCTGGCTTTGTTGCTCAGGGGGAGTTGGGTAAAGTGTGTAAACTTTGAAAATCTCTTTATGGCCTAAAACAGAGTCCTCGAGCTTGGTTTGGTAGAGCTTGGTTTGGTAGATTTTGCAATGTGGACATCAATTTGGCTGCAGAAAGAGTACTTCTTGGTCATTCTGTATTTTTCAGAAGTACTAAGACTGGATTGATCTACTTGTGGTTAATGTTGATGACCATTGTCCATTACAGCGAGTGGATTCAGTTCGACATTAATCAGTCAAGTCATTTCTCTCAGACCCAGTTCCAGAACCAAACCTTAGGATTGTTTGAAGTTTTTTTTGGTATTGAAGTGTCTAGGTGTAGAGGCATCTTCTAATCTCAAAGGAAGTATGCTCCCTTTGACTTACTGAAGGAAACCTGGAAGTTGGGTGCCAAAGCCATGCAGTACTCATGACGCCTAATTTTTTGGCAACTTTCAAATTGTGGTGAGCTATTTGATGATCTGAGATTATAGAAGGTTAGTGGGCAAATCCGAATTATCTTAATAGTAACAAACGTCCAAATATTGGCTTAACTCTATGAGCGTCTTAAAGCAGTTTATGTTTTCTCCTACTGTTATTCATTGGGAAGCTTTAGGACAGATTTTGTGGCTACTTGAAAGGTAATCCAGGTCGTGCCCTCTTTACAGTAATCATGGGCATTTGACATTGAGTGTTTTTTTCAGATGCGGTGTTTGGGCAGGTTCAAAGGTGATAGAAGATCACTTCAGGATATTGTGTCTTTTGGGAAGTGGAAACTTGATATCGTGGAGAAGCAAGAAACAAAATGCAAGTTCACGATCGAAGGTGCTGAATCAGAATATTGGAGGCTATGGCAGCAATCTGCTTGTGAATTAATTTGGATTCGTCAGTTATTAGAGGAAATTTGGCTTCAAGTCATCTTTGCTTGCAAAGTTTATGAATGTGATAATCAAGCGTGCTCTTCACATTGCATCAAATTCAGTATTCCCATGAACGAACAAAAACATATCGGATTGATTGTCATTTTCATTTGTGAAAAGATACAACAGGGGTGTTAATTTCTACAGGGCACGTTAAAAACAAGTGAACAGTTCGGAGATTCTGCTCTTCACATTGCATCAAATTCAGTATTCCATGAACGAACAAAACATATCGAGATTGATTGTCATTTCATTTGTGAAAAGATACAACAGGGTGTTATTTCTACAGGGCACGTTAAAACAAGTGAACAGTTAGGAGATATTTTTACAAAAGCTCTAAATGGACTTTGGGTTAACTATCTTTGTAACAAGTTGGGCGTGATTAATACCTATGCTCCAACTTGAGGGGGAGTTTTAAGGATTAGTTGTAAATAGAATTCTATTAGGAGTTAGATTCCTAATAGGTTTATAGTACCTTGTATGTGTGTATAAATATGTGTCCCTATTGATGAATCAAATAGAAGAAAATATTTTTACACATTAAATTTACAGTTTGTTTTGCAATCTTTTTATATGTTGTGTTTTCTGATCTGGGTATGATCTTGCGTTTTTTTTTCTGCTTCAAGAATTTGTGCCTGTGAAATGCGTCTTCCAAGTTGATTAAGGTATGATGTTGAGAGAGGGTTAACGAGCTCTGCAGTAATGAACCCTTAGAAATTTGAGCCAGAGCATTCTCTCCACTGGCCTTTATATGATTAGGGGCACTCATTCAATAGATAGATGTCCAATCTTGCAGTGGCTAGTTACTCGGCCTTCAATAGATAGATGTCCAATCTTGCAGTAGCTAGTTACTCAGCCTCAGTCTTATGGACATACTTCCTTTAACAAATCATCTGAAGCAATTATGTAAAGTTTGCTTGCTTGAGTAGCAGGAACATATACAAACATTAGATTTCCTTCACAGTTTGGTGCAATCTCCTGTGCCCATCATTTGAATGTCAAGGCACTATTTTATTATGTCTGTCATCTTATCAAAAATGGATTATATATCAGTTCTGTTGTGTTATGCCTAATGTTGAAGGTGAAGTTCCAGAGAAGCTAAAATTGGGATGTCCTCATTTCACCAAGGGATAGGGGATGCAGCAATGCCAGAAAAATTATAGTAGTGAAATAGGTGATTTTGGCTCCTTGTTTAGCCCTTGATTGCAGTCAGTTACTGATTTTTATGTATCAATTTCTTACTCCCTAAAATGTATTGTACACCTAAAAGCCTTCTGGTTAATCTAGCAACTTCTTGAATGTGACATCATAGGATGAGAAGAGAAAGATAGAGAGGACTAAGTAACTGGGAGAAAAAAAGGAAAGCTCTTTGTGGGGGAGAGAGATTGTACACCATGTTTATGGATCTTCTCTCCTGCTGGTGTTAGTTAAAATCACGAGTCGGCAAAAATGCTGTTCCCCTTGGTTCACAAGTTTCAGATTGATGAGTACGTTGATGGGGGGTGTGGGGTGGACAGAATTTATATACTATCTATTTTCTGTAGCCAATGAGAGGATTTGGAGGACCTCATAATGAGATCTTCATAAGTTTAAAATTGTGAAGGTGGGGTTATTTATTTCACATTTATGGATGATTCCAGTTGTACTTGGTGGCTTTGTTAATTTTTCTCTTATGTTTCCAAGATTGGAGTTCTGGTGATTAAATCAATTTTACATGCATATTTGGGGGGATATGTATATGTGTCTTAACTCTTAACCAGTGATGGGATCTTTTAATCGAGAGGCAGTTTGTTCTGGCATTTTGGTCATTATTGTATATGAACTTCAAGTTAGTTGGTTTGAACCCAATATGGAGCTTTTTGCATCAACTAATTATTTTAGCTTCTTGGGAGCGCTTGAAACTCTATATTTGAGTTATACCAAATACCCTTGTCAAATGTTAGAATGAAAGAAAATGGCATGCTTCATACACATATGGATGTGCCCGTGACTGTTTTTAATAATCGTAACTTACTTAGCTTACCGTATCTGTTTACTCCTTTTTCTTTTTCTTTTTTCTTTTTTTTATTTTTTATTTATCTCTTTGACTTCTGATGCACAGGAACAAGGCTACAGTCGGAAGTCTAACTATTTGGAAGAAATTTTAAGGTCCAGCCAGAAGATGGATGCCAAATTGATTGGATATGATGAAATACCCGTTGATATTACCGTCACTCTTGATACGGAGCTTGGAAACTTGAAACTCCAAGATTATAGTGGCAGTGAAATTCATTCTATGAGTAAACTGAGTAATCCTTCTCCAGCCCAAATTGTAGCTGCAAGTACACAGCCTCTCTCTACATTAGAATTTGCTCCAGCACAGCTTAGTAGAAGCATCACACGTCTTGAATCTGGCACAACCTCATTGACAACAGGTTTGTCATAGTTGTAATACTTGTTATTGTGAAAAATGTGCAGGGATTCTAACATTTCTGGAAAACTTTTCCAGATGAGCCAAATCATGGATCAGCAAAATCACATTTGCATGAAATATGTGCTGCTAACTGTTGGAAACCTCCTTTGTTTGAATGTTGCTTCGAAGATGGACCAAGCCACTCGAAGTTGTAAGTGTTTGCTCTATCGTGATGACTGCTTGACCTATTTTTAGTCTAGACCTAGGGCTAGAGCTTTGAAGTTTAGTTAGTATTTGAGGCTTCAAATGTTTGAAGGAAAATGAGACAGTTTTTGCACTGGATTATCATGTTTCGAGCTATAATATTGTTGCCAAAGAATAGAAGCACCTGATATGATACTAATTACCATCTCTTCATGCTGAATTTTGCAGTTTCTCTTACAAGGTGGTTGTGGAAATAGAAGCACCTGATATGATACTGGAATGTTTCGGGGCATCCAGGCCGAAAAAGAAAGCTGCGGCAGAGCATGCAGCAGAAGGAGCACTTTGGTACTTGAGGACAGAGGGGCTGCTTTAAAGCATGCTAACACTGATATGATCCTTTTGCCTATAGAACTTAGAGGACAAGGTAAAGTAGATAATGGTACATGAATGTTTCTTAATGTTGCACATTCCTTTGAAGATAACTACCAACCATGTAAATGTAAAATTGACTGATATGCTAATATTTGTCTTCTACAGTATCAGTTTCGGCATAACCAGCATGGCAATGTGATGGATGTATACCAGGACAAGAGGGCATGTGAACCTAATCATTGAAGAGAACAAAATATGATATTTGCATGGAGGATTAGGCCTCCATTTCAATAAAACTCTTTCTTTTTAGTTTTCTTATTAAGGACCTCTGTTATTGTACAAGTAAATTCATTAATGTTTTAATTAACAGCATAAAGCATATTTTATGAATAAATTGGTACGTTTGTTAGAAACAAAAATGTCGTGATAGCAAATGATGTAATGAACTTAATTTAATTACTAAATTATAAAAGTGTGCAAGATTTCATATTTATCCTTTTAGAAAATAAAATGAAAATAATAAATTGAACCATAATTCGACCTATTGACAGGCTAAATTGAATGGAGCTTTGATATTTAAATGAGAGTGTAAAATCGGAATTAATTTTTTTTTTGAATAAAATCGGAATTAAGTTAAACAAAGCCATATGTATAATTTGGGTACATTTTTTATACGAAAAACTCTGTTTGTTTTTGAAAAATATATTTTTATTTTTTGATTATGACATTAAAAGTTAATTTAAAAATATTAAATGTTATAATTTGTAAAAGTATAAAAATATTTGGGACTATAAATTTTACTATCTTAAAAAAATATTATTAAATATAATAAAAATGACAAATTGTGGTAGTTATAAGTAATAAGTATCAATAATAAATAAATGAATATAAATATATATCTATAATGTTATAATAAATTTATTAATATCTAAAAAATATACGTTTTTATTTGAAAAAAAAAAATTGCAGCGTGTCTTATAACTTGCACGTGTCAGGGAGCATCCGCTCCTTCGCGCCAAAGTTTCCCGCCAGAGTCCCTGCGAGACCACAAAATCCTCTCTCCTCTAACTTCAGTCGTTAGCTTAACCATACAGATATATCATTTTAGAGAGAGAAGAGAGATTCTGTAGGAGACAAATACAGATTCAGAAACGATGTCTGGTTGGGACGAAGGAGCCGTATACTACAGCGACCAGGCGCAGTTTCCTAATTCAGGTTCCGATGGTGCCGCCACCGCCGCTTCCAGCCGCCACACCATCCTCCAGAAATTCAAGGAATTTATCAGAAATTTTGAGAGCAAGAAAAACGTATTCCCTTATCGCGAAAGTCTTATCCACAACTCTAAGTCTCTTCTTGTTCATCTCGAAGACCTCCTCGCCTTCGATGCAGAGCTCCCCTCCCTCCTCCGCTCCTCCCCCGCCGACTACCTCCCCTTGGTACGATCTGTTTCTATAATGTGATTTTATATACATGCCAGATTATGTCATCTGATTTTTGGTTTTGAGCGCGTAGTTTGAGACGGCAGCGGTTGAGGTTCTACGGAGTTTGAGGTTGAAGGAGCAGGCAGAAAGTGGAGAAATGAAGGAACCGGAGGTTAGAGAAGTGCAGATCTTATTGAGTTCTAAGGAGGATCCAGTTTCCATGCGATCCCTTGGGGTTAGTGTTCATTTTCCCTCTTCGGGTTTTGTTAAGTATTACGGCGGTTCTTGATTTATTGGTCGTGTAGGATATATAGCTATATATGATTCAGTTTATATTCATTTGCAGGCTCAATATATCTCAAAACTAGTTAAGATAGCTGGGATTACTATAGCTGCTTCAAGGGTCAAGGCAAAGGCAACATATGTGAGTCTAGTATGCAAGAATTGCCAGAGCACTAAGGAAGTTCCTTGCCGTCCAGGCCTTGGAGGGGCAATAGTGCCTCGTTCATGCGATCATGTTCCTCAGGTCTATTTTGAGATCCTTTGTTACAATTTTTTTATGGTTTCTGATTTTGTGATCCCTAATTTAATTTTCTGATTGAAACTCGTGTAGCCTGGTGAAGAACCGTGTCCAATTGATCCATGGATGGTGGTTCCTGACAAGAGTAGGTATGTTGATCAGCAAACCTTGAAACTGCAGGAAAATCCTGAGGTAATTATCTTGATATGACCAAACTCAATGGATATTTTGAGTTAAATTTTTATAATCTGAGGTGCTTTATGGTTTTCCAAGGATGTACCTACTGGAGAGCTTCCTAGAAACATGCTTTTATCAATAGATCGGCATCTTGTCCAAACGATTGTACCTGGCACAAGATTGACTCTTATAGGGATCTATAGCATCTTTCAAGCGGCCAATTCATCAAACAAGTAGGAGTAGTTCTATCTTTGGTTTAATTTTTAAATTTTGATATGTGTAAATTGTTTCCTGATTATTGTGATTTACCTTAAGCATTTGTTATTCTGCAGCCATAGGGGAGCAGTTGCAGTTAGACAGCCTTATATCAGAGTTGTGGGAATAGAGGAAGTAAATGAGGCCAACTCTCAGGGTCATGCGGCTTTCACACAAGAAGAGGTAAAATTTTGGAAACATGAAGAGATCTGGTCATTCAACTCTGCTTGTTAAATTACAGAAATCTGTTTTGTTTGCCACTGTGCTAGATAAATTGCAGTAGTAGATCAATGGTCAATTTTCAATCATTATTTGCTAAATGTTTCCTTCATCAGGGAATTCATAGATATTTTGCAAATTGATTAGAGGTTTTGATATTTTTAAGTGTAGGCTAATATCTTTTGCGGCTTACTGTAAAGGATGAAATAAATTTTTGTTTTTCTTGATTTTATTTACTTATGGAACGGTGTATGCAGATAGAAGAATTCAAAAGATTTGCTTCACGGATAGATGCATATGAAGCTATATGCTCCAAGATTGCTCCATCAATATTTGGAGAAGAAAATGTGAAGAAGGCAGTGGCTTGTCTTTTGTTTGGAGGTTCCAGAAAGGTATATCTTGGAACTTGTTCCTGTGATAATTATGGAATTTATTTGACGTCTCAACCAATCGGTTCCTAAACACAGAATTTGCCGGATGGAGTGAAGCTAAGAGGTGACATAAATGTACTGCTTTTGGGCGATCCATCCACTGCTAAGTCACAGGTGAGCTTTTAGCTTCATGGTTATCTTTTGATTTGAGAGCTCTTTAGAAGTGAAAGGGGAATGCTTGCTTTGTTTTTTTATGCATCTGTTCAAATGGTCTTATAATCTACATATGCTTTGCATTTTGCGAATTCTTGATAAATATTAACTCCTAGTAGTTCATGCTTCTTTTTCTCATTTCAACGCTGATAAGATGCTGATTTTATAATTGTCTTGCTTGTGAAGTTTCTGAAGTTTGTTGAGAAGACAGCTCCTATTGCTGTTTACACCTCTGGAAAGGGTTCCTCCGCTGCTGGTCTTACAGCTTCTGTGATACGTGATAGCAGCTCGGTAATTTCTTGATCTTCTCTGGCGTGAATACAAGTGATAATTTCTTGATCTTATCAGCCTAGCATGGAAGTTATCTGACTTTAGATCACAAATATGTGTTGTTCAGCGTGAATTTTATCTTGAAGGAGGAGCTATGGTTTTGGCAGATGGAGGTGTTGTCTGTATTGATGAGTTTGACAAAATGAGGCCAGAGGATAGGTAATTTAAACTAGAATATTTAATGCCTGTCTTTACCATATTTCATTTTTATGGATTTATGAGACTTTACAATGATGTGGCTCAGAGTTGCTATTCATGAAGCTATGGAGCAGCAAACTATATCCATTGCAAAAGCAGGAATAACAACTGTTCTCAATTCCAGAACATCCGTGCTTGCAGCTGCTAATCCTCCATCAGGACGCTATGATGATCTTAAGGTCAGCAGTAATATTTCCTGTTTCATCTTTATCAAGTTATTTAATGCATATTCTTTGTAAGAAACTAAAAAATTGTTCACTTTTCAGACTGCACAGGAAAATATTGATTTACAGACGACCATTCTTTCCAGATTTGACTTGATCTTCATTGTGAAAGATAGGAGAGACTACAATCGGGACAAGGTATTTTTCAACTTTCTTGCTCATCTAAAATGTTTTAACAACTTTGCTTGGAAGAAAATCTATCGATAAATTAAAAGATGCAAAAGCCGTATATCAGATTTTGAAGTGGAATTTTTGAAGTAAAAAGCAATAGTTGGTTACCGATACTGCTTCATTTCTTAGAACTGAACTATGGTCTTTTTGCACTACGTCTGAGCAGTATGTCTACATGCATTAATGTTATTTCCAAATGCCAATAGGCCCATTCAGTGGCTTGAATCAGAATTTTCCTGCTGCAGATCATAGCTAGCCATATAATAAAAGTTCATGCATCTGCTGGCACAACTGCCACCGATAGTAGAGTCTCTAAAGAAGAGAATTGGCTGAAGAGGTATGTGTACTATGAAGCATCTTGGTTTTAGAACCTCAATCCTCTTCTTATAAAAGACCGATGAGATGATAAATGATATGGGCATTGACTACTGCAGATATATACAGTATTGTCGAACTCAATGCCATCCCCGTCTGTCAGAGTCTGCATCCAATAGACTGCAAAATGAGTATGTCAGATTCAGACAGGTAGTCTTACTGCTTCATCATGTAACACACTGTGGACAATTCATTAGTTCTATTTTTTGCAAAATTAACTCAACTTGTAAGATACGCAGTTTGGTATTAGGGTCATAAAACCTGCTGTATCCATCAAATTCTGAAGTCATTTAGAGAGCTCTATTGATGAAAATTGGGGAAGGTTGGATGAAAGTGGAAAGTTTCTACATATGAATCCTTAAGTTGCCTTGCATATTTGCATTTCCAACAACAGTAATAATAAATCATGATATCTTCTCCTGTATTCCTTGTTGCCTTTTATTTTATGTTGCTTTTTAACGTTCCAGCTATCTACATTTGGCAAGATAACCAACATTTACTGTTTCACTTCATTATTGAATATCAAATAGAGTTTTTGGGGAATTCTTTTGGATATTTATGGTAGACCATACTATCAAAAAGACAATGTGTTTTTGCCAATAGTGCTATTGGTTAATAATCAGTTAACTAACATCTGCTGTCAATATGGTTATTTGTTTAGGACATGAGGAAGCAGGCAAATGAAACCGGGGAGACTGCTGCAGTACCCATTACTGTAAGGCAGCTTGAAGCTATCATAAGGTTGAGTGAGGCTCTTGCTAAAATGAAACTGTAAGTATTGGTATTAAACATGATATATTAAATGACTGCTTATTATATGGTCAAGATCCATGAAAATTAGAATATGAACTAATAAATTGTTGGTCAATGTACAGAAAGCAAAATGCTTTTGACTTGCCTAGAACAATTCCTTAACCCTGTTTGTGCAGTGTACCTTTAAATTTTACCTTTTCGATTCCCTAGCAAACAACCGTGTCTTCACCCATATTACCAAATTCAGTTCTCCTTATATGCATTGGGATTAAATGTATGAATTGCATTCTCTCATAATTTTTAAATAAACTTACATATGCATGCACATGTAAACTTGTGTATTATTTTTTCCTTTTTCATATTTCATTGCTTCATTTATCTGATTTTCCCTGCTGTCATGAGCTGTGATCTTAGGTCCCATGTTGCTACCGAGGCAGATGTGGTTGAAGCAGTAAATCTTTTCAAGGTTTCAACAATCGAAGCAGCACAATCTGGCATAAATCAACAAGTGACTCTTACTCCCGAAATAAAGGTTTGTGACTTCAATTCTTTTTTTTTTTTTTTCCTTATGGATTGTTAGAATACTGATCTGCTTTTCCTACGCTTCCTGCATAACGTAAATTCCATTCTAATATCTTCTTTTCTTTTTTTTCCACCAAACAGCAAGCAGAAGCTCAGATAAAGAGAAGAATAGGAATTGGCATGCGCATATCAGAAAGAAAGCTGATTGATGAACTTTCTAGGATGGGGATGAATGAATCAATTGTAAGTATTTAGTTAAAGTGCTCTATGATTTATTATTTTGCTCGAGATGTCAGATTCAGATATGTGGCTCCTTTAAAACATCCTTGCCACACTCCTATAGCAAATTCTAGAAGTCCAATGCAAGGAAACAGAGAGTTGATTGAGAAATCTCTTGTACATCTGTCGCCACAAGTGACATGATTTTTTAATGTCTTAAACAAATTGAGTCATACTTCAGAACGGTACAGCATGGCATCCAATGTTTATTTATTGATATCTTCTTTACATTTGACAGGTGAGAAGAGCTCTTATAGTTATGCATCAAAGGGATGAGATTGAGTACAAGCACGAGCGGCGCATCATTGTTCGAAAATTGTGATCTTTTGCAAAATTCTCTCTAATTATAAGAAATGTATTAGGGAGCCATACTGCCAATGGAGCGAACATATGTTTTGATAGCTTCAGTTATGTGATCCAGAAGAAAGCGATCTTAACATCATAAAATCTGTCTGCAGGTTAAAATTTAGGCAACAGAAAGAGAACTCCATGTTAACATTAACCAACTGTGAAACTGTATTTATAATATTATTTTGAATTAGAGATTTTTATTATCCTGTATAGTATTCATTTTCTTCCTGTTTCAGATGACATACTTCTTTTTGGCCAAGCTTAAACGATTAATTTACTACGCAAGAGCCTGTAATTTATGCTAAAATATATTATTGTTTTTCGTTTTGGCGTCAGAGCGTAAAGATTTTTTCAGCTTCATGAATTCGTTACCTTTAAGCCAAGATTGTTATTAATTATTTTTAGTTTGATAAACAGTAAAAGTAATAATTTTTAATTAATTAAATTATTACTATACTAAAGGTAAAAATTATTCGTTTATCAAAAATAAAAAATAATAGCAATAAATTGGATGTTTTTATCATTTAATGGAGTTAATTACATTAAAAAAAATTTATTTTTGGATAAATCAAGAGCCAAATTCAGTCTTCTCCCATTTCTACAATCTAAAATACATAAAAAAAATGTCATAGCTGCCAACCAGAGCCAGTTTTTTGGCGGACACTAATTTTTTTTTTTTATCCTTTTTTAATTTTGTATAATATAAGCAAATATTAGGCGTTGTTTGCTTTCCTTGCCTTTCACTGTTATAGCGGAAGAAAGGGCTGAGTTCTGGTGTGTGGGTTACACGATGCTTGTTTCTGATTGGCCAACTCTGGTGGCCCACGATTGTTTCCGTGCTTTACCCAGCAGAATAAACACTTCTCCTCTGTTATCTTCTTCCTTTCACTGCTCTTCTTCTCTTTCCTTACCTCCCCTCAGGTAATCCTTCTTCTGTTTCTGTGCTTTCTCTCTCTATAGCCATGTCGGTTTGTAAATTTATCCATGCAGATACGCGGTGCTTGGCGCTGGTTTTGCCGGTCTCTCCGTCGTTTGGCATTTGTTGAAGGTCTCTTTGCTGGCTTTGTTTGTGTTTGTACGGATAATTTCGATTTCTTGTATATTTGGATGTGTTTGTGATATTTTTTAGGCAAATATCATTACCAAAACTGCAGCACAGTCACAAGGAGTTAAATGTGAGGATTGATATATTTGATGAAGTAGGAATTGGAGGAGGTGCCTCTGGAGTTTCTGGTGGTCTCCTCCACCCTTATTCTCCGAAAGGTTCTCTTTTTTCTTCCTTCTCTTCTTTCGCCTACTAGTACTACATTATGTCAAATTTCTACTATTTGTTCTTTTTCAATGAGGCTCAAATTTCGTGAATTATGGCAGCTAAGCTTCTTTGGAGGGGTGCTGAGTGTTGGAGAGAATGTTTGATGCTTTTAAGTGTCGCAGAAAGGGCAGCTATTTTAAAGGAATCAACTTTTGAACATGGAGAATTCGGTCAAGCTGTTGATGGCTTTATAGTTAGAAGAAGGTTTATTCTTTCCCCTCCTTTTTTATGGGTTTCTTTTTTATTTTTTTTTATTTTTCTGGTGCTGATTTATTTTCTTTCATATCAGAGGCATTTTGAGACCAGCAACAAGCATGAAGAATTTGAATGCGTTGTATGATGTAATAATCCTCCAATCTCCTCATTTGAGCCTGAATGAATTTCATATGTATTTTAGAGTAATATCTATTTTACTATCTTCTGCAATTAGAATGCTCAGAATTACGATGCCAGTTGCAGAATAGAGACCATAGATAAGCACGCTGCCCTAAAACTTGTGCCTCATATATGTCTACCTTTTAACTCGGCCTTTCACATGCCTCAAGCTGTAAATGTTCATCCTCTACGATATCTTCAGGTCTGAAGAACTAACAATTGAATTTTTTTTTTTTTTTTTTTTTTTTTTTTTTTCTTTTTTTTTTTTTTGATAGTTTTTATCTTTATTTATATATTTTTTATTTATATTTTTTTTTTTTTTTTTTTTTTTTTTTGAGTAGTTTGTTTATCTTTATTTATATATTTTTTATTTATATTTCCAGGCACTCTTCTCAGCTTGTGAAGATCTAGTGAAGGAATTATCCTCTTCTAGCCATGGACAAAAGTCGCTACACTTGCATAAGAAATCTATTAAAAACCTGGCTGAATTAGGAGGTAAAACTCGCTAAAGGAGATTCACATTTTAGACTCTGTAGGTTATGCTTATCCAGGTTGTATAAATTTGACAATTATGCTTGATCTTTTATGCAAGGCCAAAAAGCAAAATGGTGAAGATTGAAAAATCTTGGAATATACAATTATAGCTTCCTATACTTAATTGTTGATTGGGAATTGAGCATATATTGTCTACAATGGCAGATAGAGAGCAGTAACGCATATAAATGTTTTTAATTGAGCAAGTGCCCTATAAGTGTGCAGAAAATGAAAGTGAACTGGTAAATACTTGTAGAAGATAGATGCAACTGTACATCAATATTTATGTTTTGTGTTTGACACATTCTGAATTGTCTGGGACAACGTTTTGACTGATGTGGTCTGGCTTCTGGGAAAGCTGAAGCTCACATAATGTTGTTTGTTGCTTGATTTGTTTGTCCGTCTGTATTTTATATAGAGGACTATGATGCAGTGATAATATGTCTTGGTGCCAAGGCAGACATGCTTCCAGAACTCTCTGGTAGGCTTCCTTTGAGGACATGTAGGGGTGTAATTGCCCACCTTCAGCTGCCTGGTAATATAAGGTAAAGCTTAAGCCATCCATTATGTGCACAATTAACTCAAGGGTTTTTAAGCAGGATCATTTGGACATCTTATTGAATAAGTTGCATTCGAATTGTGGCAAGACTCTTCTTCCAATGTTGTTTTATAGGTTTAGAGTAAAACCCTTCGAAACGAGTGAAAAAATGAAACAAGATTTTCAGATGCCAGAAAAGTTGCATGAAAAGCATATTTTTGGTTTGAGCAGCACATCTAGCATTTCTAAATTTGTTAAGGATCTTACAAGGATTTCAGAAATTGATAATATTTAGTCTTTCTTTTCCATTGCCAAATGTATATGTGTGTGTGCGCATTTTTTCTTGCAATTTGATAGAGCTCAGAATATTGATTTAGCTCATTTTTGCCTACCCATCATGCGGAACACTCAGGGAAGAGTATCCGGACTGTGGCCCTTCAATTTTATCAGATGCATGGCTTGCTGTACAGGGGACACGCAGTTTATATATGGGTTCAACATGGCAGTGGAAGTCAAAAAACTCATCTCCGAATGTCTCAGCAGATGAAGCTTCAAGCGCTCTTGAAGAGCTTCTACCAAAGGTGTCTGCTTTTTACCCAGGAATAAAGGACTGGACTTTTACCGGAGCAAGGGCAGGTTTGAGGGCAATGCCACCACTAACCCCACATGGATCGCTCCCGCTTTTGGGCTGTGTTGATAATTTTGTTGGAGAAAATTATAATTGTAAATATTGGTTATTTGGGGGACTTGGTTCAAGAGGTCTATTGTACCATGCTTGGCTTGGGAATTTAATGGCACAGGCTGTGCTTTCCTGTAACGAACAACTAATCCCTGCTGAATTGACCTCTTGGAAGAACATGAATAAATAAATTAATGCAATTTTTGCTTTCGTTGTTTTTGGTATACCTTTGGAATATCTCGACACATTTCAGGCAAATGTTGTGTTTTAGCTGTCATCTTTAAACCATCCCTGTTGAGAAGTTGGCAGCAGAAAATTTAAGACAACACTTAAAGGTGATTTAAACGCACAATAACGTAGCTTTTACCTTATTTGCCAAGCATCTTTGCGTATGAACAGAAGTTTATATGCTAGAAGGGGAACATAACAGAGACGCTTATTAACCCAATAGAAAGGAAAACGGGAATCAAAAGAAAACCAGCATTTAGCTCTCCAAATAAGCAATATTAAATTGGAGCACTTGTCAACAAAATAAGGGACTAAACCTATTCGAGATATCAAAAACGGCAGTTGTTATTTTACAACAGTTAGTAACTTCATTTAACATGGAAGTGCATGAGAAATGACTACAGGACAGTCAGGACTCGACATATATTACACACTAATTAGTTACTGCTTTCCTAGCTTGAAGTCCATATGTAAACCTGGCCCCCGCTAGTTGCTCCTGCCAGCATTCCAACATTGTAAGGATGCGCATCAAATCTGCATGGAATAGCAGACATATGGGGACTTTGTAGAGTCAAAATTTCTGTTCTTCGTGAGCGACAGATGACATCAACTCCTCGTTTCATGTAGCCAATGAAGATATATGAATCATCCCAACCCCATATTGCTCTAGTCACATTAGACAGCAACAAAGAAACTATTATTTTGCAATACTAAAAATCAATACTAATTACTCATTTAGCAAGATTCTAGTATTCTGCAATTTCTTCATTTTTAAAAAAGAAAAAAGATGGGAAACATACAACACGGATTAACCAAAATTAAATGCAATTTCTTTCTTCAAAAAGAAAAGAAAATCCCAGTGAGGAATCATGGGATCACTGAAGCTAGAAGGAAACTTAGCCTGATTGAATCTCACTAGTAGATAACAAATATCAGAACCACTTCCAGTCCAAGATAATAAACAAGGTAGCAAGATGCAAATTCAAGTAAAAGAAATGGAAAAGGAACATGTTGAAAATCAAGATTATAACCTAATGAAAGATCCACATAAGCATTAGTTAAATTGGCAAAAAGTATACCTGAAAGAAGAAAGCCATCTGCCAGTCTGGTTGTTATGGTATACCATAGACAAGTCTTCAAAGTTAACACCACCTAGTATACCGACAGTGTCATCAACACTACTCTCCCAACAAACCCCCACCACAAACAAAATAAAAGGTTAAAGCAAAAAGAATCAATATCATATATGATTCTAGTGTTATGAATAGCAATATCTACCTTGTTGTTGCAAGAAAGCTTCCAGAAGGTGAGAAGTATGCAGAATGCACAGCCCTATTATGGCTTATTATCTTTAAATTTTCAGGCTTATCTGCATTTACCCTTCTTAAATCCCAGAGGCAAGCTGTCCCATCTGTAGAACTAGTGGCCATAATATTAGGGTTTTGCGAATTGAAATCTATGGAGTTGATCCTGTCTTCATGAAGAATCCAATGCGAAGAAGACTTTCCTGTCCTCTCATCCCAGATATTCAATCCTCCATGGCCCTCACCAAAATACAAGCCATTCATGTCATTTGGTCGTTGGGAGAGGGAAAATATAGCATCATCAGAAGAATATACCAGATCAAATACATCCTTCTCAGCATCCATCAATCGAAGAAATCCATCATAGGAACTGGTAAAGATCTACACTTGAATTTAAGAAACAAGAATCAAATGAAATCATAACTCAAATAGCATTAGTCATATCAGTTAGCATTAGCCAACGAAGTATAAAGCAGAAGTCGTTAAATTCAGGTGGTCTATTCAAAGGGCATAGAAACATGATTTACAACATTCCAGACATTACATTTTCTAATCGCATTTTAACAGTTGATAAGTGCTAGTCCAACCAAAGTAGGATGATCTAAACCTGTTCTGAACCTAGGTGAATTGCTTGCCATATCTTCCAAATTCAGAATATTGCTCCCGTGATGGCACAGCACATTTTAGCTGTGTCCAATTCAGCCTCTGAACTCAAAGAAATTAAGCTAAATGGAGATAAAAGTACCATTCAGGGCAAAGTCATGTTATCATAAATAACTCATAAACTAGTGAATTAAAAAGAATATCAGATGAGTCATCTTTTGTTAATCAAGTTAATGCCCATAAACTTTTTGAAATTAAAATTTAAGTACAAAATTATAAATAAGCTAAGGATGACAATCCCATCAATCAAAATGTTCATTCAGGGAAAAAGCTCAAGCAGCCTAGAAAAATATTACAAAGTTATTTGTAATGACATGTTAGACAATGAGTACAACTACCAAGTTCAACAGATAAAGGTAGTAAATACTGACACAAGTGTGAAGGCAATTCTATAAATATGTTATTATGCCACTATATTATTTCCCAATAACTGCAATGGTATGGTTAGTACCTTCATTTAACAACCAGCTTAACCTATCTATCGAAATGCATATAGTTTATGTTAGGAATGCCTATCAGCTTGCAAAAATCATACTTAACCCACAACATATACACACGAAATCTACAAGAAGCCATTAGCCAAGAAATTGTAAATTTTACATATTCAAATTTTTTAAGGAATAAAAAATATAAAAGGAATATTTGAAATTTTTGGCATCAAAAGTACCTTGGGACAAGATTTTTGAAACAAAATTCCTGAAACGGGAGCAGTGTGCGGGCGATACAAAAATATCCCATCTCCTTCCTCCTTTCCTTTACTATCCACGTTCCAAAATGCAATATTACCAAACTTGTTTCCTGCTACAATCATATTTACATCAGTACAAGGCCAAAATCTTACTATCATTATCCTCCCAGGCAAAATTCTCGCTATATTCTCTGGTTTCAAATCCATTGACCATAAATCAACGCAACTCTGAATTTCCTTCTTCTCTATCTTAATCTCAGAATCAAAATACTCACTTTTAATCACTCCCTCAACCAATTCATGAGAAAAATCACCATTTTCCTCCTTTTTTACAGCCTCAAATCCATCAGATTCCTTTTTAATTGAAGAATCCACATTGGTTTTCTTTTCAAGAGACAAAATTGTGCCTGTTAGTTCTCGATCAGACCCTGTTCCACTGTAAGCATCCCTCATACTAAGCGGACCCATTACACGCGGCGAGGGCTTTGGTGAACTGATTGGAGTTGGTATTTTAATTGGAGTCTCAATAGAATCCATATCTAAACCTCCTGAATCTGGCGGCATTCCTCGAGCACGAAGTGACCGCCTAATAACCATCGGAGACTCTGTTTGGGTGTTCTTCTTCTTTTCTGGACTCAATTTATGGGACTTGGATGGTCCAATTCTGCAATTAAAACACATACATACAGATAATCCATTCTATATATCAGTACCAAAATATAATAATAAAGAAAAAATGAGTAATCCAGGGAGAAAGAGAGAGACCGTTGGCGTTTGGTAGCAGCAGAGAGTTGAGAGGCTTTGGAGTGGATCTTCAGTGCGGCCATCATTTCGTCATTCCGGCGTATGTTTTCGAGCCTCTTCCTCTCGTATTCCGTTAGCTTTTGGGGTGCCATGGAAGCCAAAAGAAATTGCAGTCTGCAGAGAAATGGAGAGAAAGGAGTTTTGGGGTTTTCTGTATTGGTGGTGATACGGGGGATTATTATTATTTATTTATGTTACAGATGGGGGGCAATATTAATTTTGGCGGGAAATATATTGCTGGCACATACGTGGCGACTTTTAGACCGTTCAAAGTATTAAGGTAAGTACGCTTATAAATCTCTACGTGCTTTTAATTAAGTTTTTCTAAAAACATTAATTTACATTATTCTTTTTATTGATTATAATACCATAACACTTTATTTCACTTACATAATTATTATTAATTAATATTGCACAAAAATATTTATAATATTAGGCAATAAATATGTTTTTCAAAAAAAAAAATCAACCATTTTTCTACCAGTCCTTATGGTTTGCAACTATTAAACAAATTAGTCATTATATGAAAATTTTATATCTCTTGTTGTTAAGTGCATATGAAAAGACCTAAATACCATGTATATTTATTATATTTTTTTATCCAAAAGCAAAAATAAATTTGTTTAATAATATGAATAAGTGCACTGTTGCTTTTAGCGTATTAATCTTAACAATATGAATTGATTTTTCATATTATTTAAAAATATTTGTACATAAAGAAATATAATTTCAATAATAAATGACATTTTGGTCTAAAATTAATAACAAAAAGTATAATTTTGATTGAAAAATTTATTAATTCAAAGATAACAAATTACGGGAACATGTTAACACATCTTTAAAAAAATATTGACTAAGTAGTTAATTTCATTTTCATTCACGGTCAAGTAGTCAAAAGTCAAAAACATTTTTCCCTATAAGAAAGATAATTATGTAAATTGACTTTTTAAGTTTTTATTTTAAATTTGGTCTAAATTGACTTCAAATTAATTTTTGAATTGATTGAAAAATATAATTTTGATATACCATCTATCAGTTTATCCTAAAAAATCATAAAATATTAGTTTAAAAAATAAAAAAATTCATAATTTTAAAAACTAAAAATCATAAGAAACTCAATTTTGTTTTCAATAATCCTGTAATTTTTTTTAAGAATTATTGTCATAGAATATTTGTTCTTATAATTTCACCATATTTTAATCTTTCTATCAAATTTACTTCAATTTCCCATTTTGTAGCAATGCGAGATGATATTGCGAATAAAAAAAATTTTCATTATTCTTTTATATTTACATTTAGTGGGTGACATATTTATAAATTTAGAAACATAATATTTGAGAGATGAAAAGAAGTAAGATAATGAAAGAGTTATTTTATTTATTTTTTATTAAATGAATAACAATTTTACTTTATTAGTAATCCAAACAATTAACCCAAATAAAGATTTTTTTTATCATCCTTAAAATATGAATTATATAAACTAAAATATGCAATTAATATTTGTGTTTTATTAAATTAATTTTTATGTTGTGTTTAGGGATTTTTCATAAGTATTTGTACTTTGGATACCCATCAACCATCAAAGATCGGTGAAGTGAGTAATTCCTAGAAATTAAAGAAGATTGAAAACAAAGAAATTGTTAAAGTTAAAATATATTATTAAATTATTAATTATCAAATTTATTCAAAAAAAATTAAAAGTTAAGGTATGCATCATTATTTGTTTCAAAAAATGAAATTTTTTAAAATATTATTTTTTCTACTTTTTTATCGGACTGGTACAATGATTTTAAAAAATAATGAAAATATTTTGTATTGCAATTGACCGTGGTACTGCTATAAAATGTCAAAATTGAAGTAAAATTAATAAAAATATCAAAATAGAATAAAATTGTAAAACATATAAAATTTGATATTTCAATATATTAAGCATCTTTTAAAGCTTATATTTTAATTGAAATGTTAAATTAATTGAATATTTAATGAAGATTGGAAAATTTAATATTTTTTGGCTAGTAATATTCATTTTATTTAGTTAAATTTGACAATTTTTTATTTTTTATTTCAAAATAACGTTAATGTTCAGTTTTATCTTTAATAGTCACCGAGCTTTGTTTCACTTAAATAAATATTAATTAATATAATATAATTAATTATTTTATTAAAAAAAAGATTGAGATGATTGAATTATTTTCTTTAATTATCTAAGAAAAATTGTCAATTTGAAGGGAGGGAGTGCAATGAAATACTGTGGGGCCTACAAATTGTTCGTCCATGAAATGATAGGGGAAACAAAAAAAAAAAAAAGGCAAAATGCAGAGAGAAATACTGTCACTATTGTCTGTCTCAGCTTCTCTTGTAAGGGGAACAAAAGGTAAACCAACTTCTCTTGGAAGCTAACGATAACAATAACAAAGCGCGCATGAATATTTGCTTCACCATCCCATTCTGTCTCTGTCACGAACTCTCCGATTCAAGTCTCGCGAACACGAGGATTAAGAGAGAAAAAGGTTAGTTGGGTTTTTTTTTTTTTTTTTTTTTTTTTTTTTTTTGGGTTTTTTTTTTTTTTTTTTTCTTTCTTTTTTTTTTTTTTTTTTTTTTTCTTTCTTTCTTTGATCATGTAGGTTCGATTGTCTGTATAGTTGATTGCACCTATGGGTACTGTAATTGACTACTTTTTCTATTTTTAGTCAACAATTTAATTAATTAATTAATTATAGTCATTTTGCTTCTCCATTGTTGCATGGAAATTCCAGTCTAACTTCTTACTTTCAATTCTTCACTTCGCTTTTAAGAATCTCAATTCTTCAATTGGCTTTTAAGAATCTCAATCAAAGAGAAGAAACTGGAGTATTCAGAAAACCATTGCTATTTGTTATGAAAAAGGAAACTGTTATATTTGACCATAGGATTTTGTATTCGGTATTGTAGTGATGTTTTGAGTATGTTTATTTGATCATTACATATAGATTTAATGGTTGTTATTCTAGATTAAAAAGTTCTGTTCTTTTTTTTTTTTTCTAATTCCATATGTACTTGTTTGGTTATTTATCAGGCTCTCTCGGAGATCTATTTGGGAAATTTTGATCTGCAACCTTTGGTTCCTGAAATTGGCAAATTTGCGCCAACAGAATGGGGACAGAAAGAAGTGAGAAAGACACAGTTGTAACTCAAGTTAGTTTTGGTGGATTTGAAAATCATGTCAATGCAAAAGATCTAGTAGCATATTTGGAAGAGGTGATAGGACAGGTTTGGCGGTGTAGACTGAAGACATCTTGGACTCCCCCAGAATCCTATCCAAATTTTAAGATAACTGACACTGCAGGCATCCATAGAACAAATGAGTATAAGAGGGTAGAGCCCCATGCATTTGTGCACTTTGCCTTAGCTGAATCCGCTACATGGGCTAAGAATGCTGCAGGGCGCTGTGAGCTCTTCCTCAATGACAGGCCATTGAAGGTTAGTCTGGGGCCTGAAAATCCATTCACCTTGAACCAGAGGAGGAGAAAAACCATTCCTTCTAAATTATCTGATGTATGTATCGAGATTGGAATGATGGTTAGCCGTGATGAGTTCTTGGTTGGTTGGAGAGGACCTCCTTCTGGAGTTGATTTTCTTGTGGATCCTTTCGATGGGACATGCAAGTTTTGTTTCACAAGGGATACTGCCTTTTCCATCAAAGACACAAATAAGCATGCAGTTATCAGATGTGATTTTAAGTTGGAGTTCTTGGTGAGAGACATTAATGAGATAAAGCAGTACAAAGACACCTCATACTTAGTTATCCTTTTGCAATTAGCTTCAGCACCTTGGGTCTGGTATAGAACTGCAGATGATGACATTGAAGTGTTAGTCCCATTTAATTTATTGGATGACGATGACCCTTGGATTCGGACCACTGATTTTACACCTAGTGGTGCCATTGGAAGGTGTAATTCTTATCGAGTTTCAATTCCTCCTCGTCATGGTGCAAAGTTGGAGAGGGCGATAAACTATCTAAAAGAACGAAGGGTGCAGGTGGACTCCCTCAGACGACCACTTAAGATTCTGAATGAACCAGATTATGGGATGCCTATGTCAGATCCTTTCTTCTGTATTCATCGCAAGGAAGGGATAGCTTTTGAGATAGTGTTCCTCGTGAATGCTGTGATGCATAAAGGAATATTCAATCAACACCAACTATCTGACGATTTCTTTGATTTACTGAGAAACCAACCTGCGGATATTAATGTGGCTGCATTGAAGCATATCTGTTCTTACAAGCGACCTGTGTTTGATGCTCATAGGAGGCTCAAAGCTGTCCAAGAATGGTTGCTAAAGAATCCCAAACTCTTTAAGTGCCCTAAGCAGCTGGATGATATTGTACAAATTAGGCGGCTGGCTATTACACCTACTAGAGCTTATTGCTTGCCTCCTGAAATAGAACTTTCCAACAGAGTTTTGAGAAAATATAAAAATTTCGCTGATCGGTTTCTAAGGGTAACCTTTATGGATGAAGGCTTGCAGACAATCAACGCAAACACTCTAACTTATTATGTTGCTCCTATAGTGAGAGACATCACTTCTACCTCTTTTTCTCAAAAGACCAGAATCTTCAAAAGGGTGAAGAGTATTCTGACAGATGGATTTTACTTGTGTGGCCGGAGGTACTCATTTTTGGCCTTCTCATCCAATCAATTGAGGGATCGCTCTGCTTGGTTTTTTGCTGAAGATGGAAAAATTAGGGTTGACCAAATCAGGAAGTGGATGGGGAAGTTCACCAACAAGAACATTGCGAAATGTGCTGCTCGGATGGGCCAGTGTTTCTCTTCTACATATGCAACTGTAGAAGTTCCATCAGCAGAAGTTAATCTTGCGCATCCAGATATTGAGAGGAATGGTTATACCTTCTCTGATGGTATTGGCATGATAACTCCAGATCTCGCAAAGGCAGTTGCAGAAAAATTGAAATTGGACATTAATCCACCTTGTGCTTACCAGATTAGATATGCTGGTTGTAAAGGAGTTGTAGCCTGCTGGCCGGCACAAGGTGATGGGATCCGCCTGTCTTTGAGGCCCAGTATGAACAAGTTCCAGTCTAACCATACTACATTAGAGATTTGCTCGTGGACCAGGTTTCAGCCTGGTTTCTTAAACAGGCAGATAATAACCTTGCTTTCCACTTTAAATGTTTCTGATGAAATATTTTGGAAAATGCAGATTGCTATGGTCTCCAAACTGAATAAGATGCTAACAGATGCTGATGTTGCATTTGATGTCATTACTGCATCATGTACTGAGCAAGGTAACACTGCAGCATTGATGTTAAGTGCTGGTTTCAAGCCTCAAAATGAACCTCATTTACGAGGCATGCTAACTTGTATAAGAGCTGCACAGTTTTGCGACCTCAGAGAAAAGGCCAGAATTTTTGTGTCCTCAGGGAGATGGCTGATGGGCTGCTTGGATGAACTAGGGGTGCTTGAACAAGGCCAATGCTTTATCCAAGTGTCCAACCCATCTTTGGAGACCTGTTTCTCTAAGCACGGCTCAAGATTTAGTGAGACCAAGAAAAATCTGCAAGTAATCACAGGGACTGTAGTGATTGCTAAAAATCCTTGTCTTCATCCAGGAGATGTAAGGATTCTGGAAGCTGTTGATGCTCCGGGTCTGTGCCATTTGCATGATTGTCTTGTTTTTCCGCAGAAGGGTGACAGACCTCACACAAATGAAGCTTCCGGAAGTGACCTGGATGGAGATCTGTACTTTGTGACATGGGATGAAAACCTTATTCCTCCAAGTAAGCAGAGCTGGACACCAATGCAATATGATGCTGCTGAACCTAAACTCTTGAGTCGTCCAGTCAGTCATCAGGTACTTTTCCGCTCTATTTGAGTGTTATCTTTGAAGTTTAATGGACAATTTTGTTTTGCTCTCTTTACAAATCGGTAATGGTGGTAATTTATACTAGTCTTTTCGGAACAAGCTTTTGCCTGTTATTCTCCGCCATAGTATTGCATGAACTGATACCTGACTTATTTACAGTAACTGTATTGTACTTCTGCTAGGGAAGATGATGGCATTGTAAATCATCTTGACCAAATATAAGTGATATCTTTTTCATGTACGTACTCAGGACATCATTACAATCCTCTAGTGTAGTATTATGCAATCTACTGAGCAACCACCTTTGTTGCACATTAGGTGCTCCATAGTACTAATTTATTCATTTATTATTTGCCATTGCATGAGAACTGGTGAATTAAGCATTAATTACCAGCATGATTTTGGAATCTATGAATGACAAAATGAAATTCCCGAAAATTTCTCCATCTTAAATGCCACATTTGTTTTTTCAGTTTTTGGGTTTAAGTGAAATGTTTAGATATAGTAGAAAAGCAAATTGATGGAACAAGATCATTTTTGTTCAATTTTGTCTAGAAAATGACGTAAATAGATGACAGTATCAATAATGAAAAGTGTGCTAGTCTTACTGAGATTCAGATCCTAGGTCAGTTTATTATTTCTTTGGTTATAGGAATACAATGTTTCAGAATTCTAATTTTACCACTTAAAAGCATCTGATTACTTCTGTAATAAATCTGCAGGATATTATAGATTTTTTTGCAAAAAACATGGTAAATGAGAGTTTGGGGGCAATCTGTAATGCTCATGTTGTTCGTGCTGATTTGAGTGAATATGGGGCTCTGGATGAAAATTGCATAAAACTGGCAGAATTGGCTGCCACAGCTGTTGACTTTCCTAAGACTGGGAAACTTGTAACTCTGCCACAATACCTGAAACCCAAAATGTATCCCGATTTCATGGGAAAAGAAGAGTATCAATCATACAAGTCAACCAAAATTTTGGGAAGACTCTATCGCGATATTAAAGATGCTTATGGTGATGATGATGCAGCTGCATCTTCTGAGCTTAATTGTTCATCTGGTGATATCCCTTATGATACTAATCTGGAGGTTTTGGGATCTGCTGATTACATTCTTGAAGCCTGGGATCAAAAGTGCTCATATGATGGACAGCTGAAGGGTCTTCTGGGACAATATAAAGTGAAAAAAGAAGAGGAGTTGGTCACCGGTCACATTTGGTCAATGCCTATGTACAATAGTAGGAAGCTTGGGGAGCTGAAGGAGAGGCTTAAGCATTCTTACAGTGCACTCAAGAAAGAATTTAGGCAAGTTTTTGAGAAGATGGATTTGGATTTTGAGCAACTCACAGATGATGAGAAAAACTTGCTATATGAGAGAAAGGCATCAGCGTGGTACCAGGTCACTTACCATCCCAAATGGATAAAGAAGTCTCTGGAGTTACAAGAGCCTGATGCTGCTGGAAATGCAACAATCTTGAGCTTTGCTTGGATTGCAGCTGATTACCTTGCTCGGATTAAGATTAAGCATAGGGGCACTGAAGGTGTTGACACTGCTAAGCCAGTCAACTCACTTGTGAAGTACCTTGCTGATCGGATCTGAGTCAGCTGACCAGCATTTGAAGCACTTTTGTGGCCGCAAGTCCACTCTGCCATTGTTTTATGTTTATAATTATTAAGCTAAAGGTTCTATTTAGAGGCTGTTTGTTTGAGCTTAATGATTGCAGATTATTTACTAGAAGATGTCATGTTCTGTTTATCAGTCCTCAGTTTTCAGCAGTTTACAGCTCTGCATCCCATATTCAGTGATTACAGCCTCTGGTACGATATCATAGAGTTTGACCATTGAGTATCAGATCTTCTACTCATTAGTACTAGGTCTATTAAACCACCAAATTGATGTAGTCCTTTTGGTTTCTCAATTTTTCTAGCTTCTACTGTTGAACTGAGGTTTCTGTTTGTGCAAGTCAGGTGCCCTACATCTAGACTTGGAATTTGAAACTAGATGTACGTTTTCTTTCCATTGTTCCTGTCTGACATTTGTCTATGGAGCAGTAGACTATGCATGCATATGAAACTGAAAGTACGCTATTTCTAGTAAAGAATTGTCACTAAAGGGAGTAAATTCTTTATTAGTTTAGGTGTATCTCAGGGGACTGGATTATCTTGTTGGGGTTCCCTGAGATACACACCTAACTTCACAATCATGGAGAACAGAACGAGCGTTGATCCTGTTTTGACAATTAGAAAACATATTTGTTTCAGCTGCTCCAAGATGTTTCTCACTCTAAACTTGTGAGGTTCTGGTTACAAACAGCATCACCGCAGGCAAAAGCGTTTGTACAAGGAGTGATATTGTAGAAGTCCAAATTCTTGGTTTTTCATCAGAAGCGAAGCACTGTTTGACTTTTAATGGTGGGTTCTTATTGGTTTCTTCATCAACTCTTATCATAAGCGTATTACTGCTTTCTGTTTTGCTTTGATTTTTTTCTGCAATCTGCATACTCGCTATTGTTCCTCAGCTACAGTGGGTCGCTGGTCATTATTATGCTAGCAGTTGAGATAGTTGAAGACTTTTTTTTTTTTTTTTTTTTTTTTTTGAAGACCTTTTGTTTATTTTTTTTTTTTTTGAGAGCGGGAAGGATTTAGATTATTTTAATGTCGGTGAACTTTGGAAAATTTACACTCCTATGTTACAAAGAAAACGAAATGAATTTTCAAATACAACCATGAATTTTTAAGAAATCCATAGTCTATGGTGATGCTGGTTCTTTTTTTTTTTTTTTTTTTTTTGAGAGCGGGAAGGATTTAGATATTTAATTGTCGGTGACTTGAAAATTTACCTCCATATGTACAAAGAAAGAAATGAATTTCAATAACCATGTTTTTAGAAATCCATAGTCTATGGTGGATGCTGGTTCATAAACAATCGATAGAAAATAAAAATATAAAAATATATTAGTGCCTCTTTCTACATCAGCTACAACAAATCTCATCCTTAATTATTAGTAGAGGAAATATTACATTTGAAGAAGAAAAAAATATATAAATGAAAACTAAAATTAGCTTCTTCATTTTTAAATTTCATTTTTTCTTTCCCCTCAAAAGTTCCCTTATCTAAAACTTAGTTGCTCTATCTTCTTTTTATTATGGACTAGCTTTGTTAGATTGTTGAATGCCTTATTAGATTGTGTGATGTTGCTGGATGGTGTCAATGTCAATTCCCTTTTCTAAACTACCGAATCAACATGCCCTTGCAATGTGTGAAGCTCCCTCAATCTGCAAAAACAAGTTAATTATGGATATGGTCTGCAAAAAAAAAAAAAATTAAAAAAAAAATAAAACACGTTAACTTTTAACTGTAAATGCATATACGACTGAACAATAGACCCGGAAATATAATGCTCAGATACTTAACTAACCTCGCTACATCGGCTCGTCTTTTTGCCTGCTCCGCGAGCTCTGTCAATTCATTGTGGATGGCCTTATCATGAGTTGAACCATCCAACGATTTAAGGCGATGAAGTGAGCGTTGAGCCACAGCCCATTGTGCCTCCCTCTCACCCTTTCCATAGTCCTTCTTGGTGGTGAAAGCAGTCTATTTGGAAATTGGAAACAGAGGAGTGGAATTCAATTAGCAAAAAGGAAAAGAAGATTAGTTGTATGATTAGAAATAGTTTTGTCTTTTAAACCTTGTTTTCTGACAAGTTATCCCAAGCTCTTTGGCTTAAGGCATAACGTACGATGAACTTGAGGATATCGAGAGGGATGTAAGTGATGATACTGTAAAGCCAGATTATTCCTGCCCATCCCCAACCAATTCCTTGGATTTTTGCGAAATCCCAGCTTGCATAGACAGCAATTAGAGTAGCCACCTAAATTTATTGGACAAGTGAAAATAGTTAGAGCATATCAACAACTTATAAACACAATAGCAAGGGGTCAGCCATTTTCAATTTCTAACCAAAAACTGAATAAAACCGATTCAGTTTGATCGGATTTAAATAGTTGTTTTAGAAATTGATTTGCTGATTGGTTTGGATACATAAAATAGTTTGGTTTTCAATTTTTAATTCCGTTTTCGTATATAACTAACCAAATTTATTTTTAAGCCTAAAATAACTTGTTTGGTTTACAACAATTGAATTAAACTAACCAAAATGATTTAGTTCGGTTTGGATAGATTATCATATTATTTAATTTTAGATTTGAATACTATAAAAATATATTCAGATAAATCGAAACTAAGTTAATTTGGTTTGGTTAACCGAATGCTCTTCCCTGGTGCCAAGAAGAAATACTAACCATTTGGGCTGCAATAAAGGCACCAACAAGCAAGAATCCAGGGCATTCCAAGAAGGACCAGCCCCTTGATCGGGTAACAAAAATGAGTGCTTGACTAATAATGCTCACTTGAAGGTAAAGTGCTGCCGTAAGCTCAGCATGTAAACCTTTGATTGTCCTCACTCCAAATTTTTCCTACAAATATAAAAGGATTGTTCATCTTCTCTAACTCTTGCAAAGCTGCTGCTAATAACATTCGAGATTAAGAAAGACTATAAACGAACGATCAATTCGTTAATAACTAATCAAACGAAACCCCCTTTTTAACATATACATTTCTTGCATATAGAGAGATTACTTGCCATAAAGAAGTGAGTGTCATAAGCAAGCCAGAAGAAGATGACACTGGTGATTGCCATGTAAGTTCCAAGTACAATGCCTATGGCAAAGATTTCTTGGAGCTTCCATGAGTCAGGCACAGGAGATGGCTTGACTTTATCCTGAGCAATGGTCATAATAGTTCCATCATTCAGAACAGCAATAATCAAGACCATAAACGGGGAGAAGTCAAATTTCCAGATGAGTGCAACGAGCATGAATCCCATTACAATACGGATTGTTATAGAAACAGCATAGATTGTGTAATTCTTCATTCTTTGAAAAATGGCTCTGCTTGTTAATACAGCACTAACAATGACACTCAATCCTGGCTCTGTCAAAACTATGTCTGATGCACTTCTTGCTGCATCGGTTGCATCATCTACTGCTATACCGATATCCGCCTTCTTTAGTGCAGGTGCATCATTCACACCATCTCCTGTCATTCCACAAATGTGTTTCATCTCCTGGAGTTTCTTGACAATCTCGTACTTGTGTTCTGGTTTACATCAATTGAAATAACATTGAATTAATGTCTGTGTGAGACTTCAAACATAATAGTAAGCATGTCAGACGTGATGCTAATATAGCTAAAACGAAAATTCTATTACCAGGAAAGACTCCAGCGAACCCATCAGCTCTTTCGATGAGTTCATCAATTGGAATAGCAGCAATTGACTCATCCTTACTGTCTCCAAGAAGGGAAGATGATGGATACATATTAGTGCCCATGCCAAGCCTTCTACCAGTTTCTTTTGCAATGGCAAGTTGATCACCTGTAATCATTTTAACGTTGACCCCAAGATCAAGTGCTCGACGAATTGTCTCTGCACTATCATGTCTTGGAGGATCAAAGAGAGGTAAAAGACCTACAAATTCCCACGGTCCTCCAGCACTTTCCTTGGTCTTTTCTGGAATTGTCTGTTGACAGAAAAAAAAAAAAAAGTGCACTATATTTATTTAGAAAATAATTAATCATCTTGATTTTAAGCAGTAATTAACTAATTTACCTGACGAGCAACACCAAGAGAACGAAGGCCACGCTCTGCAAAGCTATCAATGACTTCATGAGCCTTTCTCCTTATTTCCCCTTGAAGCCCACAAAGATCAATGATCTGTGTATCCAAACAGAAACTTAATATTATCTCAACAATGCTTATACATATATATGTGCGGGTGCGAGAATTTACCTGCTCAGGAGCTCCCTTGCTACATCTATGCCAATCACCATTATTATCAATGTAAGTGATTGCTGTGCGCTTTTCTACAGGATTGAAGGGTAGGAAATGCACCTCAGTAATTCCTGTTCTTGCCTAAACAAAGATCACAAGAAAGCAAAAATAATTTTCATAAAAAACTGAGCTAACTTGAACCACTAATGTTTATGAAAAAGTACTCTATAGATACCTCTTTAGGGTCACCTAACATCCCAACAATTGAAGCATCAATAGCATCTTGGTTTTCAATTCTAGAAGCTCTAGCAGCAAGTAACACAACAAAGTCCTTGTCAAGGTCACTGGCTAATACCTGCAGTTTCCAATGCACTTGAAATAAGTACCAAACTTCATGATCTTAATTTATATAACATTTTGTTATTGTTTGATGTTAAAAAATCTTGGGTTAGATCGCCGACCTCGATAAGGCTCTTGTCAACGGTCAGCTTGTTAAGAGTAAGAGTTCCAGTTTTGTCACTGCAAAGGACATCCATACCAGCCATTTCTTCAATGGCAGTCATTCTTTTGGTGATGGCACCTTGTTGAGACAAGCGGTGAGACCCAACAGCCATTGTCACAGACAAAACTGTAGGCATCGCAATTGGGATACCTCCAATCAGAAGCACCAAAAGGTTGTCGATACCTTCTCTGTAATTCCTGTGCTGAATTGGGAACATTATTATAATCTCAATTATCATGCCCACGGCAATTGAGCATATACAGAAGTTACCAATGGATGTCAACACCTGATCAATAAAAGTTTGCAGACAGTGAGATTTACAGAACACCCCAAATAGCAACCCTTTTTCCTTTGTTGAAAGAAAAGAATTATTTCCGAAAGTAGATTGTTTTGCAACTAAACTAAATATAAAATACCTGTTGGAAATGACCAACATTGTTGGTGCTATCGACTAGGTGAGCTGCCTTGCCGAAAAAGGTATGCACACCAGTGGCAATAACAACAGCCTCAATCTCACCTTGTTTGCAAGTTGAGCCGGAGAAAACCTCATCTCCGGCATATCTTGTGACCGGAAGTGACTCACCGGTAAGAGCAGATTGATCAATCTTTAGTGGGTCTCCATCCAATAGACGAGCATCAGCTGGAATAATATCCCCCAACTTGATACTAATCATATCTCCTGGAACCAAAATAGCTGCTTCTTGCTCGCTCCATTTTCCATCTCTTAGCACCTGAAAAACAGTACCTAATATGCATGAACAAGAATAACCAGAGACAATTGGACATTAAACAGGTGCAAAGAAAGACAATGTACCTTGCATTTAAGAGCAAGACCAGCCATTAAAGCAGCAGCAGCATTGCCTGCATTGTTTTCTTCAATGAAGCTGATGGTGGAGTTAATAAGAAGCAATGCAACGATTCCAATGAAGTCTTGCCAATCTGGTGGCTTGCCTCCTCCATTGGCTAAAACAATGGCCATGATTGCAGCTGACTCCATGACCCATGATAAAGGATTCCACATAAAACCCAAAAATTTAAGAAATTTATTCTCCTTTTTCTCTTCAAGCTTGTTAGGGCCAAAGATTTTAAGCCTTTTCTCTCCTTCTGCTGTAGTCAACCCTTCTTTTGTACATTTTAGCTGCTGAAAGACTTGTTCAACTGGTATTCTCTCCTACACAAACACAACATTTAACAATTTAATTATATTGTTTTTTAATGGAAAGAAAATTTCTTGATTGAAGAGAATACGAGACAAGATATTCTCAATATTTCAATTCTTATATTCTGCATTACAAATTTAAAGGCGAGGCTTGATCATTAAATTACTGGTAATAACTTTTATTTAATGGTTTGTATTTTTTGTGCTAATCAGGTTGTCCAAATCCGATGAATGGGGTATTACTAGAACGACCAAAAGAATGCAAACACATGAAGAAAAGCCAAGGTCTTACAAGATCAACATTCTCATTTTTTATCTGTTCCATGGAAATGTCACCCATAGTTAGAGAAAGTAGACAAATTGAGGTGGTGGTGGTGGGGAGGTGGTAGGTAGGGGGGGCGCCTCTTCTAATAGGCCTCCTTGCCGTCCATAGGCCTACTAAAAGAGACAACTAAGAGAAGAAATGAAGGGAAATCAAGAATGAGATTTGTTGTAATCTGAAGAAGAGAGAAGGGCAGTTGAATGTTGATGGATTTTTTAGTTTTATAATTGATAACTAAATTGTATAAATGGAAGAATCAATGAAAGGTCGAGCAGGTCGTTGGGTTGGTTTGTTTTCCATTTGTGGCTTACCAAAGTCTACGGTCGTACGGTGATGATACTAATAGGAAATTTAGTATGCCATCTCAAGAAACAATTAATGAAGGATGGATACTTGACATCTCTATGACATTTATTCCCTTTTGACTCTCAAGTTTATGTAGTCACCGCCAGCAAATTTAGATGGTAAAATTCTACATTTTTTATTGTATTTTATTTCTAATGATTTTAGAAAAAGCAAAAATAAATAAATAAATAAATAATAATAAATTATCGACCCTTTTGGGTAATCCTTCTGAGACTCAATAAATTAATGAATGATTCTATAATAAAAAAGTTTTGAATTTGAAACTTTTCATTCTCAATATTTCAAAAAAAAAAGTGTGATTTTTTTCTTTTATTAAATAATAATAATAATAACAATAACAATAATAGAGTCCACATGCAAAGATTACAGCAGCCTTAACATTAAGGTAACATCTCCTCGAATGTTTTGCTGGAAATTGGGCTTTAAGGAGTTTAGTCCTCAAGATCTTTTGACTCCATCAAGATACAAAATCGCATGGACATTTGACTAGCCCTTTATAACAAGAAAATTTAATGAATATGAAATTTAAACTCTTAACTTGCTTTTCTTCTGATAAATGAAACCACAGTTGAAAACATTATTATTATTATTATTATTATCATCATTTTGGAGCTGCGGTTTGGCCAAAAGAATACCAGAGATTTTTCTAATCCTTCCATCATAAATCATAGCAACCCATGGATAGTAAATGTTATCTTTCAATATATAATGCGGACAATTTGTGAAATTACTTATTCCATAAATTAAACCAATTTGGTGATTGGAAACACGGTATTAACATTTTTTTACCACAACATTGACAAGTTATTTGGACTAGAAAAATGTTGTCAAATGAGGCAAATCTACTGTTAAATATACACTACGAGGAAAGCGGAAACTACCCCAGTTGGTCCGTGGAATGCAACAAATTGGAGCACATGATAAAATCACTACTCTAAAGTTAAATAAACGTCTGTTCAACAATGGCATCAAGAATGTCAAGTAACTAATTTCATTCACATAACGGTTTAACTACTCAGAGCCCTGCCAAAACACCAAAAGTCCATCAACCCAAACTCAAAACCTGCAAGGAGCCGGCGATAATGCCACCTTGCTAAACACAAAAAGGAAAAATCCACAATATAGCACCATCAAAAGTTAGTTAAGAACCAACTACCGAATTTGCTGAACAGGCATAGGAATCAGAGACAAATCAGCTATAGTCAGCAGTTTTTTTCATTAACAGTGCAGCATCTTAATATTCTGAAGTTTGTTCCACTAAAAATTCCAAAGCAAGAGAACATTTAGCCAAAAAAAACAAAACATCAGTTATTCAATAAATCATTTCTGCATCAATTTCATCTTTCTTTGAGCAGGGAAATATATGCAGTCAAAGATTCCATCTTCAATCAAGCATTTACATAAACATGGCATCATAAGTTTATGCATGCAGTTCAAACACTCCTTGAACTTCCTAATGTTATAATAATGACAATTCAGTCCCTTCAAGCATTCCCCACTCCCCCTTCTGAAAACAAATAAATGATTTTTAAGAGAATCAATTTATATTAAAAAACACAGATCAGTTATAGACCATTGCAATCCCTCATCAGCAACATAATTAACCTATCTTCCCCCAAACAATATAAATGCCTTGAAAGCTCACAACTGGACAGCGGATGCTTGTTCTATACTATCCTTAACCTAGCTCTTTCAATAGACACATATATTGCTTAAGTTAAACTACATCCAATTCTCTGTACTGAGGATTCTATCTTTACAGAAAACACCAAAGCATTCAACTAGTCCAGGTGAACATTCATCACAAAATCAAAATCTAAATTGCTCAGTGCAAGCACATCTTCACCAGCCCTTGGCCAATGTCCAAGTACCGTCATCACATTATCGTGACCTAGGCACCCGGTATACAATCCCCGTAATAGACAAGTTTCAAAATTTTTTCTAGTAATTTACACATTCACCATTTCTTTTGGATTAATAGACACCAAACTTCTTAGTAAGAAATGAAGTCTAAATCTTCATCTAGATACCATCTGCTTCTTTTTTAAAAGACTTGAGCAATAAAATTCACAAAAGAACATGTCTACCACAATAATAAATGAGAAATTAATTTCCACTAATTGCATTGGTTAAAAGAATGCCTTCAACATATAACAATTATTGGTAACCCCAAACAACAGTTGCTGAAAAAGCTAGGAAACTTGACTACTAATACAATCGGCAAAGGTGTCTGTGACCCAAGCTGACCAGTGTTCAACATTAAAGTAACATCTGACCTCAAACAGCTTTCTACTTCCCAAACACAACTCCAACAAACATAAATAAACTTAAACAGGCAGAATCAAGTTAAACAAACAGCAAAATGCAAAACATAAAATAGGAGGAAAATACATAATGTGGAAAACAGATACTAAATCTGATTTGGAATATCAAAATAAACAGAAGTAATAAACAACAATCTCATTAAAATGCCATCTAAATAACTCCTCTAGAAGTTCCAACCAAAATGTAAAACTTGTTTTAAGTCTCGCAAAAAAAAAAAAAAAAAAAAAAAGGAAATATAATGGAAAACGTACTAAGTCTGATTTGGGAATATCAATAAACAGAAGTATAAACAACAATCTCAAAAAAAAAAAAAAAAAAAAATCAAAACACTTAAAAAGGAGCTCAAACTTGAACAATCTCTTCCACCTTAAAACCCTAGCTTAGTACGGCGCCAGTGCCTGCGCTTAGCATTGTACCTACAAAAGAAAACAGAAAACCAGCATCAAGTAAACCTACAAATGATCGAAGACTCAATTCAAGAACGCACATAGTTACATATAAATGCAAGTACCTGATAGTGTTGTCGGTTCTCATGCGAATCCAGTGAGGGATTGGCCTGTTCTGCCTCATCTTCTTCGCCAATTTCTTCTTGATCATGAAAGTCTTGTGTGAAGGCTACAAATCAAAAGCACCATATCAGAGCTATATAACTACCGATAAATAACTATGGATAAGAGTGTGAGAATGTTATGTTATATTCACCATGTTTTTATGCAAGTTAAACGAATACACAATCAATCAGTTATAGATCTAAGTTTCCATGAGAATGACAAGAGACAGAATAAGTACCATTTTCGCTGCTTTGGAGCTCGGAGGCTAGATGCTGCAGCTGCGAATGGGAAACCCTGGCAACAAAAACCCTAGATTGCATATTCTGGTACTTTTATAGCAGTGGAGAACGGACGAAACGACGCCATTTTTCCAATATGATATTAGGTCTGGTTATAAAGTTTTGGACCTCAATATGGGCCTAAAGAGATGGATATATGGCTCGAATGAAACAATTGAATCATGTTCGGCTGACTTGACTTTTTGACTTCCTAATATCACTTTTTTTATTTTACTAATGAAATTACGTAAATAAATTTATATAAAAGTATAATACAATATATTGATCTAAAAAAATAATGGTTATTTTTTCATAAAAAAAAGAAAAAAAGAGTGATGATACTAGGGTTGGCCAAAATCCGGTTTTCGGAACTAGAACCATCGGTTCCAAACCGATGGGAACCGGAACCAGAACTAGAACCGGTAGGAATCGAAACCGGCCCAAACCAGAACTGAAACAGTCCAAACCGGTTCGATTCTGGTTCCACCAGTTTTGGAACCGTGAACAGGCGGTTCCAGCTCCAGTCGGAACCGACGGTTCTAGTTCCATCTGAAACTGGCTGAAACAGTCCAAAATTAGCCAGAATCGCTCCGAACCAACCGGAATTGTCGATTTTAGAACCATTGAAGAACCGGAATCGGAATCGGAACCGTTTGGCTCCAAACCATAACCGAAACCGTTAATTTTCGGTTCGGTTCTGGAACTGTGGCCACCCGTAGATGATACAAATCAACCGTCTTGATGTTTAATATGGTTTTTTCTTTTAGAAGAAGACGGAGAAGCATTATAAAACAAAACTTCTATACATATAGGAGTAGAATCCAAATAGTGAAGGAAAAAAAAAAAAACATAAAACTTCAGTTAAAATTTGAGCTACCACGTTTAAATTCAAGATAGAAAACTATCAACTAATTCACCCATTAGGAACTTACAATTAGAATTAAAAAGCTAAATTTAATTTGAAATTATTTTTTATTTTTTTATACCATAAAATTTGAGAAGTATTAGATGGTCAAATTTAAACTCTAACATAAATTAATTGAATAAAAAATTTTATGATTGTCAAGGATATCATTAAAGATTTTAATTTTATTAGTTGAAAAATTAATGAGAATTTAATTTTGATTCGTTTTGTTAATTTGTTATTTAAATTTAAATTATTAGATAAATTAAAAATTATGTTACACACTATATAAAGCATATATTAAATATGGTAAAAATATAATATTATTAAAAATTTTAATTTTATTGGTTAAATAAATAATAAACAAAGATAATTTAAATTTAATTAGTCATACTAATTTTCTATAAGTCGAAATAATAAATTATCTTATATACTAAATAAAACATATATTAAACATAGTAATAATATAATATCTTCCAGATTTTTAATTTTATTGATTGAAAAAATAAAAATAATTTGATTTTGATTGATTATATTATAATCTATAAGATAAAGTATATATGAAATATGGTATGAATATAATATATTTTATTATTATCGTGATTGAATTTTTAATTTGATCGGTTGTAATTATTTAATTTAGTTTAGGCCTATTGCAGTATGGAGTTTGCGCGTGCGCACGCGCGAGAGTGGTCTATGACGTTATGTCCCAGCAAGGCACGGATTGGAACTCTATAAAAGGCCATTGGTATTCGGTATTCTCCATTCTCACTCGTCTTCCAAACGACAACAGATTTTTGGCTTTTGAAAAACTAGAAATTGAAAAAAAAAAAAAAAAAAGAAACCAATAGTCTTTTTATAAAATTCAGATTTTCATAATTTTATTAGGGTTTTGGGGTTTTGACTAAATCTAGATTGTAGTCATCAAATCCAGCGGTTGTTGTTTATCGTCTAACACAAAAAATGCCTCGCGCATCAAAGAGAAAAGCGGCCCCACTGAACTCCTCCTCCGTCACATCATCTGCTGACTCTCGTGCTGGTACGTGCTCTGTTTCTATTTGCTTTTATTTTTTCAATTTATAATCCTTTTGCGCTGTTTGGTTACCGAGAAATCGCGGGAATAGTAGCAAAATTAGCAAGAGGTCTAAAAATTTGACGATTTAATCTGACGAGAAAAATTAACTAAATAATAGAATAGAAATTTTGAAATCTGAAAATCATTATGTAAATTTCGCGCGATCACCCTTAAATGTCTGAATAACTCTTTGAAGATTTACCTTTTCATTGTTTTTTTCTAATTTTTGAATTCTTTTAGTGTCAGATTGTCTTTATTTGAAATTTCTATCATTGATATTATAAAAGTTAATTAATTAATTCTAATTTTTTCCTTTTTATAGTATTTTTTTTCAGCCTGATGGAGGCAAGAGTTTTCCCTAATTGAAATATTTACTAGAGAAACAGTGAATCAGAGTCTTATTTTAATTGCAATTTCTAATAAAAGATTAGGTTAAAGTTGGTTATTTCTGTAGCTTAATCCTTAACTCTAAATTAAACTAAAGTTGGGAACTTTGATGATTGATAATCCTTTAGTTATAGTGCAGTTGTTTCTTGTAAGCTAATTGCTCTTAGGAAAGTGTTTTTGAGTTGCTTTTGTTGGTTGGCAAGATAGTCATGCGTTTCTTTTAATTGAATTAATTCTCTCTTTTTTTTTTTTTAGTGGAAACATTATGTAATTTGCGTTATGTTTAGATTGGCGGGCAATAATGCAAATCAGTGAGTATTGTTTAAGTAAAGGAATGTAAGCAAGGTTATTGAAAGTTGATTAATCTTCTTAATGGTTGTTCAAATATTATTAGCCGTATTCAGTTGATATCCTTATTTTGAGCATATACTGCCTAGCTTGTAACCATAAGATATGGTCTTTACGGAATTTCAGGTAAGGTCAAATCAAAGGATATTGAGCGGATAGACAGCCTGTTTAATTCTTATGCAAATGCCTCGTTAGGCATGATTGAGTAAGTTTTCTCTAATAATTGCTTTGTTTCACAAATTTACTCTACTTATGTTATTTTTCAGATGCACTTTACTTTGTTTTCAAGGAGGCATAATTTGTTTGATTGTTTCTTTTTTTTTTTTTTTTTGCTAAAACTATCATTTGTGGATTTTTCATGTTGTACAGGAAGAGATGGTCAAAGAACACGTTTTTTCCTATTCTTTCCTTTAATGGAAACCATTCATTACTGTTTAAAACATACAAAAAATTTTTCTATAGGTAATGCCTACTGCATAAAATAGTGCCTAAATTTTAAGGTTGCATCTATGTGATACCCTAAAGTTTTTGAAAGACTTATTATGCTCCTGAAGGTGCTTACTTTTAGATGGGTCTTTATTGTTACTAAGAATTACACCTATCAATCCCAAGGTGCAGGATTGTTATTAAAAACTCAAAAACTTTAGAGTGCCATTAAGATAAATTCCTAAAGCTTAGGTGCAGTTTTATATATTAGGTCTATAGTTAATTGTATACTAAAATTGGACTTGATGCAACTGTATATGAATATGCATTGATTTGGTGTACATCAGGCTTGCACTTTAAGCGGGCTTGTTAAATATCTTATGCTCTCATGTTTTTGCAACCAGTCCTGAAGGAATCGAGGCTTTGTGTTCGGATTTGAAAGTTGAACACACTGATGTTCGGATCCTGATGCTTGCTTGGTATGTTATTTATGTTGGAATGTGAACAATTTGAATTTCATTATAATTTATTTCTAAACATCATTTATTTCTAAATAAAACCAAAACATTATGTCTGTATACTTCAGGAAAATGAAAGCTCAAAAGCAGGGTTATTTTACCCAGGTAAGCATAAATATTATACCCAGATCTTTGATGCTGCTGTATTTAAAAAAATGTTATTTGGATAATCATATTGTGCCTTTTCAATATAAAGCATATGGTATGGCCAAATGTATTTTGATGAGTTAAAGAGGGTGAGGCACCATGAAAAATTCTTTTTTTATAAAGATGGTGGAAGTTAGTATTATAAGGGGAATTGCAACCCAAGGAATAAGAAAAATAGTCTTCTTACTTGCATATTTTTAAGCAAACACACATAATATATCATACTATCAAGATATGTATGGAAATTGAACTTAAGGACACTTTGCCATGTACTCAAATCTTTGGGTTTTTGGACACTTTAGAATCAGCTGTTTGACCAAATCGAATTATACATGAAGTTGTTTGAGTTTATTTCTCTAACTTGTTATTATCTGTTACTCTCCATTTATCAGGAAGAGTGGCGGACAGGGCTGAAGGCTCTTCGCAGTGATACTCTCAACAAACTAAAGAAAGCACTCCCAGAACTGGAGAAAGAGGTACTTTATACATTTCTGGAATTAGTTACTGAAACAATCCTATGTCTAATGCTGGCTGGTAGAAACTGTTTGTTACTGATTTTGTATTTGTGATTGTTACAAGGTGGGGACACCAGGAAACTTTGAGGATTTCTATTCTTATGCATTTCGATATTGTCTAACAGGTAAACTTAATAGTGGCAAGAATGTTCTGTATTTCAATTGATTTGCTTTGCGTTTCGGGATCACGTCTTGTAAATCCTTTCTTTTATTTAATTGCGATACTTCAATTAATTTTTCATCATTAATTGTCTTAGAAGAGAAGCAAAAAAGTGTAGACATTGAGAGCATTTGTGAGTTACTGGATCTTGTCCTTGGTTCACAATTTCGTTCTAAGATTGATTCATTAATAGAGTATCTAAAGGTAGGTGGTTGATATCTGCTGAAGTTTGTTAACTGGACTTAATATCCAAAGATATGTTTTACAACTTGCCTACCTGGTTTTCTGACAGATCCAAAGTGATTACAAGGTGATAAACTTGGACCAATGGATGAATTTTCTTCGTTTTTGCAAGGAGGTATTTGATTATTTTGTCAGTCATATTCTTCTGAAGTCGTTGTCGCATATGCCTTTCTTGTCCTCACAGTAGCTGATTTTTCCTGTATTCTGTTATGGTTAGGTTTGTAGGGGCCTGCAGGAAACTAGTTAAAGTTACATAGTTCACAATCACAATTGTACTTTTAATATGTACCTGAATTCTCATGCAGTGGTTTTATTCATTTTCTTACTCTTGGAGCATGGAGTTTTGGTCAAATTGGTTCTTGCCAATTTCGAACTCATTATTGTGTTTTTTTTTTTTTTTTTTTTTTTAATACTGGATATCATTTTTTTTTTTTTTCCTTTGAAGTAAATTATATTTTTCTCTCTTGCACAAATCAATGGATAGCAACTTCCAAGAGGTTTGCAATTTTGCAGTTCTGGGTTTTTCTAAGCTTCAATCCATACATATTTGACTCTCTGAATGGTCAATAAATATCAATTTCAACGTGCAATGTAGAACAGATTGTGGATTCTGTCTAATTGGCTTCATGTACATCATTTTTGAAATACACTTTAAACTTTAATGCCCTCATTCTATTCGTGCAGATCAGCTTTCCAGATTTTGAGAACTATGATGCAACTCAAGCCTGGCCCTTGATTCTAGACAATTTTGTCGACTGGATGAAAGAAAAGGAAAGGTAGTTTCAGCAATTCTTTGGCCGTTTTGATCCCCTACTTAAAAGAAAAAGAATCGGATTCGATAAGGTAATCCCAATCTTGATTTTGATTGTTTTTTTTACTCATGTTTAGTTAGAGCAGATGACTAAATTTTGATTGGTGATGTTTATGCAGGGATTTGCCAAAACCATAACTACTGGAGCATTTTTTGTATAAACTATCTATACCAAGAATGCTCATGCTGGGCTCTGAAGACATTCACAATCACATAATACAATTGTCAATTTTGGCTTCTTTTTTCGTTTGTTATTTTTTCATCATCTGGTTGTTGTCCTGCCTCTTCTAAATTAAGGGTATTTCTTAATTATTGAGATAGCAAACGCAAATATGTATAAGATATCTGAAGTAAGATCATCTTCAAAAGAAGTAAAATCCAAAAAAAGCAGTCCATTACAGGCAGTAAAACTAATGCTACTGAATGTTGTTGATGAGCCATCCAAAGAGTAATTGCACTGTTAATTTTTTTATTTCTCATTATTTATTTATTTATTTTTATATACTAAAAGACAGAAAGTTAGTTACTTAATTTGCTACTGACTGTTTATGCAAGTTTTATCTATTGGTTGAGTTGAGTCACTTTCAATCTCCAATTAGGCAAATTTTTATACCTTCAACATTAATCCACAATAGCCCATGCTCTTGAAGCTGCAAATATATAAAAAATATGACATTAATGACCATTTATCAATATCCAAAGTTTCACCTAACAAAAAGAAAAGTAGGATTCCACGTTACCTTGTCTTGAGATTTTCCATTCTTTATCATAACTAAGGGCCCAAAAGAAATACCCACGAAGCCCAAGGGCCTGAGCGAACCCTATTTTAGTAGTGGTGGACAAGGTATCGTCATACCCAATCCATGATGATCCAGCATACGAATATGTTGATACAGTTTCCAAATCATATACAACTGTGGCGCTGTTCTCCTTGTTGAACTTCTCCACTTGGGAAAAGGTCAGCACACCATCCTCTCCTGGGCCGACTCCGACGGCCGGAGCTCTAATTCCGTTTATTTTTGGGTCTTTGAGCTTCCAAGTCCTACCGTAAAGCGGCAAGCCCATAACAACCTTGTGTCGAGGCATTCCAGCCCCAAGCCATGATTTAAGCCCATAGCTTGTGCTTATATTGCTCTTTGAATCATATAATGCGGCTTGGGCTCCCGTAGCCGAAGTATCCCAGGAGCCGTGATAATCATAGCACATTGCATTAATCCAGTCCAAGTTTTCCTTCATCGATGCCACCGGAAACTTTCGGTATGTTTCGGCCCATAAAAACTCGACGGAGAAGTACACGGCTGCCGTGAGCAATAGAGCCGGCCGGTTTGTGGACTTGGCCTCATTTTGAATAGCATATCGCCATTCTTTAAACAAAAGGCCCAAGTCTTGCATTTCTTTTGGGTCTTTAGGAAATTCCCAATCAAGATCCAGCCCATCAAATCCAAATTTTCTTGCTACTTGTATTGCTGAATTTATGAAAACCTCACGTGACCTTGCTTGTGATGCGATCCTAGCAAAGAGTTGAGGATCAGCACCTCCACCGGCTATCGAAATTAGAGTTTTCACCGGTGGATTTTTGTGATGGAGGACGGTTGTGAAATTTAGGAGGCGCTTACCGGTCGAATCGGGTATTTCGAATTTTAATGTTACATTACTTGGTGAGAGAAAAGCATAGTAGATGTGAGTGAACAAAGTTGTGTCTATAGAAGATGGTGGAAAGTTTTCAGACCATGAAGGCCAATAAGCGCCTTTGATTGCCGGAAGTGACGCCCTGATACTTCCGGCGGAGATAGTAAAGCACAGAATAATTGAAAGAAAGTCAACATACTTAAGTCTAGCCATTTTTTTATTTGCTAGGAGGATGTGAAGTGATTCTTTCCTTGTCAAGGCTCTGTATAAGAGCATATATATAGGAAAATATCTAGATACTATTTCAAAATTGACGTTGACATTTATTTTTCACATGGTTCTGGTTTTTTTTTTTTTTAATCTATGGCTTATGGAATTTATATCTTAGCTATGAATTGATTAAAGTAGGTTTATTGCTATTTTTTCTGCTGTCTGCTTGTGATTATGATTAATATGTAAGTGAAATAGTATTCATTTGTTAAATATAATTTTTATTTTTATGATCTCCAATAAATATTTTTAATATAATTAATGTCTTCCTTATGAATAAGTAAATTCTTAAATGGGTAGTGAGGGATTAGGTTATTGATTAGTTCCTCTAGAAGCCGTTCATTGTGACCAATTCAACGTTCTAGAATTCAAAAGGGGGGCTTTGTTCAATTGAGTAATTAAATTGGCTTACCATAGTTTAGAGGGAAAGACAAAGTGTGTTTGAAAAAAAAAAAAAAAAAGAAAACCAAACTTAAATAGACTTTCCAAATAGAAAAGTCTAATAATCTAGTATTTAATATATTTGTAATTTTAAATGTTAATAACAATATAATTAGTTGATTTTTGTAATTTTAAATGTTAATAACAACATAATTTAGTTGATTTTTATATATACGTGTTTTCGCATTCAGATTAGAGATACTCATATTTAAAATACAATTTATTTATATAATTAATTGATTTTGATAGTGCATCAAAGAAGCTATCAAAAGTAAACTCAAGCAAATGAAACACAAGCAATAAACAAGAAGAAATTGTTGCAAATAAAATAATTTTCGATTACATAAATTCAATTTGGCTTTATCAATGTGTCTTTTTGTGCTTGTCCAGCATTAGTGTTTGGTTGTGGAGAACACTAGCCAAAGTGGAAGCCACATCCTTGCCAATAGAATATTGGAAGATGCATTCCTCAAGTGGGTTATATTAATAATTAATATATGAAGAATATATGTATTAATAGTTATTTCCTTTTAAGAATTTATTAATAATTAATTTATTAAGAATACATTAGTTTCTAATCTCGACCTTTTTTCTTTTTTTTTTTTTTTTGGGATACTGAGGAGGGGATACCCAGAAGGCCAATCAAAAGTTGACTACTCTAGATCAAGATATGGCCTGAATATCATCCCGAGGCAAAGCAAGAATCTTCACAGGGCAGACTGCAACAGCACTTTATAAGCAGGGGAATCTATCGCTAGGTTTACGAGAACATCAGCAACTTTATTCCCTTCACGGTACACATGCTGGAACCGAACCACCCATTGACGATCAAGGAGAGCCCAGCGCTGCTACAAAACATTGTGAAAACGTAAATTGAAATTCTGGCGAGCCTAAACCAGCTGTAAGCTCAGAAGGGAGTCCATCTCCACCACCACCTGCCTGTAGCCAGCCTCCAAGCGCACTGTAACCCAGCCAAGAGCGCCTGCAACTCAGCCATCAGAGAAGAGCAACTTCCCAAACGAACCAGAAACCCACAACACCACCTCCCATAGGAATCCCTGATCAACCCACAACAAGTAAAATGTACCATGAATTTTGAGAAAATATTATGTTAAATATTCAATGATAGTATAATTTTTTAAAATATATGTTTTTTAGCATTAAAAATTTCAAATTATTTTTTTCTTATTTATTTGTATAATAATTTAGTTCACATAAAATATTCTTATTAAATAAAAAAAACACATATTATGAAAATTGAAATATTTAAACTAACAAGTAATTGCAAATGTCATTAAAATAAAGATAACTATTGGTTGTTTTAGTAATTAATTAATTTGTTTCAAATTATATAAACTATACATATCAAAAGCATGCATAACATGGGAAAATCAAAACAATCTAATTCAAGTTAGAACAATACATACGAACTCATGGCCTCAAGATTATTACAACTAGAGTAGTTCTACGGTTGTACCAAATCAACCCCATATATAATATGTAATTAAATTTAATTTAAAAAAATGATAAAAAAAACTAATTAATAAATATTAGAAAAAAAAACATATATATTCTTAGTTCTTAGTTCTTAGTTCTTACCACACATCACAAACCGAAAACAAACCAAACGCAAAACACGTAAAATCACACATTAAATCTACAAAAACACAAAAATTGATCTCTATGCTCTTCCATTCTCTCCTTTCTTTATTAGATAGAAATCAACAACCAAAAGTAGAGAGAAACAAAATGAGTCTTAAGTTTTGGGTTGTATTGATGCTCATGGCCATAGCCATGGTGACTAAGTCTACGATAGCCGAACCTGCAGTTAACGGCAGCAACTCCACCAGGAAGCTTGTCGGAGACGAGATCAATGAAGACGAAGAGATGATGGTGGACTCGGAGGCAACTCACCGTTTATTGGCTGGCAGACGTAAATTTAAAAAATTCCTTAGCTACGATGTACTAAAAGCCAATGCAACTCCATGCAAGAAACGTGGAAATTCTTACTACGGTTGCCGAGTGAAAACGAAGGCTAATCCTTACCGGAGAGGTTGCTCTGTAATTACACTTTGTTATAGGTACACCCATTAACAACACACAAACTCAAAATATTAATTTTATATATACACAACACGTGTATTTTTATTTCAAGAATTATTGTATTCTATTGCTAGCTACTCTTTTTGGGTAGTCTCATGTTATTTTCTTGGGTGTTCTTCTTGATTTCCAATTTCATATATACATATATATACATACTTATAATTAATTAGTTTTTGGATTTCGATTTTTTTTATTTCTATTGTTTTGTTTTTATGTACATCTACAATGAATATTTTCATATTCTTTTTGAATATAAAATTAATTTCGAGATCCGTAGTGTCTTTTAACTATATGAGTGCTATATTTTAGTGATTTGTTATAGCTAGCTATTTTCCAATAATTTTCATTTCTACAAATAAAAGTAAAATTACAATGAAATGATGGATATATTATATCACGCGCAATATATGGACACGTGATTATTTAAAAATATAAGATTAAAAAAAAATACTTTATTACTTTATTTGGTCTGTAATTACCGGTATTCAAAAGTTCTTGAGCTTTTGACTACGTCAGTCTCGAGTAATGCAGGGTTCAAATAGGGATGACTCGATCAACCAGTATAACAATTTCTATATCTAAAACTCCAAGCCGAAATTTTTAGGGAAAAAAAAAAAAAACCCTACTACTGTGATTCTTTGCTTGGGATTTTTGTCTTACCTTTGATGAATTCAAGCCTTTGTAAGTTATGCTAGATCGAGAATGACATTAAAAAAAAAAAAAAAAAAAAAAAACAGTATACACAATTTTCTATATCTAACTCCCGCCCGTTTTAGGGAAAAAAAAAAAAAACCCTACTACTGTGAATTCTTTGCTTGGGATTTCTTGTCTTACCTTTGATGAATTCACGCTTTTGTAAGTTCATGCTAGATCGAGAATGGCACCATTTAAAAAAAAAAAAAAAAACAAAAGAAACAAGAAACTCCTTTCTCTCTCACTTCTCAATGGGCGTTGGCCTTTAATTTCAATAAAAAAAAAAAAAAAAAAAAGAAAAAGAAAATCCTTTCTCTCTCACTTTCAATGGGCGTTGGCCTTTAATTTAAAAAACAAAAACTTTTTATCATCTAGTTTTTGACAACTTACATTACACGATTAGTATTGTTACTCCTTTGGTTTCTTTATGATATAATAATAATAATAATAATAATAATAATAATAATAATAATAATGATAATAATTTATTGAGAAAGAAAATACATTAGATATTTTTTATTAATATTTTAATGTATAGATTATAATATGAATGTAAACAAAATTTATAAAAAAAATTAATGAAATGGAATGCAAAAACTAAATTCATGATTTAAATAAAGTGGAAAAATAAAAAATAATAATAACTCAAATAAAATAATGCCTTGAAGATTAAGAAGTAAATAATAGGAAAAAAAGTTTTTGACTTAAAATAATAATAGAATCTATAGCCAAAGAAAACCAAAATTTTGTGTGGTGATTTTTTTATGATATGTATTAGTAATTTATAATAAAGTGGTAATCTAATAAGATTTTTAATTGAGTTAATATAATGATTCCTAAATAATTATAATTAAGTTATTCATCTTAAACTTTATGTTATATTATTGGAAGTACAACAATAAATTTAAATAATAAATATCAATTTTTTAATTCTTTTTATTAAATTTATTTATTATTTTCTTAGAATTATTTGCTATAAAAGTTAGCTAACATAGGTCGGTTATAGATATCAATTTATCATTTATTATTTAATCATTTTATTTTATTAATAGTTTTATTTGAATGACTTAGATTTTTTAGTAACTTAAATTAATATAAAATAATTAAATAACTATTTATGCAATAAGTTAGTTTACTAATTAATTAACATTAAGAAGTTAAAATATTATTTTGAATAATATTATTATGCAATAAACTTTTATTATTTAAAATTAATCATTTTACCAAACTTCCATTATTTAATTACTTGTTTAAATTAAATATCACCAAGAAATCATATTGGATTCTTATTTTTGAAAATATAATTCATTAATAATAATATTAAAAATTACAAATACTCATGTGTACTGAACATAGAACTTTACTATTGGTAACTAACAAAATTTGCTTATCTTTCAACAAACTAAAAGAATTCATATTATTCTAAACAATGAAACTAAAATTTAAAAATATAATAATAGATCTTTCCGCTTGAAATCTTAATAAAAGACATAAATCTTCATAACAGCAACTAGTTTGTTAATTGATTTTGACGACAAAATAATAATTCTTCTGGATCTTTTATACTTGGATTGCTTGGATTGTTTTTTTAAGAATTAGCAACATATGACTAACACATATGAGTTTACGCTACTGTGCATCAATAGCATCAATGGAAGAACATACCGTACTATCAAGTTCTATTGATCAAGTTCTTCTAGATCTTCTATACTTGGATTGTTTGGATTGTTTTTTCAAGAATTTGCAACATATGACTTTACGCTAATTTACATCAATAGCATCAATGGAGGAATAAACCGCACTATCAAGTTCTATTGATCCAAGATTCACACCTGCAAATCAAGATCTAAAGTCTCGAACCCAAATAAAATCAAATATCATTTTTTTTAAAAGGAAAATATCATATTATTTCAATTAGTAATAAACCCTCACGAATAATGGACCATCCTCACAAAAAAGACACAAAAAAAATTCTTAAACATCTACAACCTCAAAATAAAATTAGGGTTAATTAAAAGGCCAAAGAGAAAATAAAGAATTCGATTCTTATATTCTTACCATGTACCATTATTGATATGCGATATAATTTTTTTTTTTAACTGAATTGAATTCTATATTTTTACTATATTTAATATATTGTATAATTTCTTATTTTATCATTTTGAACTCTTATATTCTTACCATATTTAATATATTACCATATATAATATACATCTTATTTAGTATATAATATAATTTCTTATTTTATTCAATAGAATTTAATATTTAAATAAGAAATTAATATAATCAATCAAAATTAAATTTCATCTCATTTACAATAACGAAACTTAATATAATCAATTTCAAAATTAAATTTCATCTCTTTATTTTTCACACAATAAAATCTACAAACTCTTTAAATATATTAGTGTTCTATCTTTATTTTTTCAACCAATAAAATTAAAATCTTTAAATATATTATGTTCTTATCATACTTAATATATACAAGTATATCATATATAATTTCTTTTCTTATCCAATATAATTTAAATTTAAATAGAAAATTAATATAGTCAATCAAACTTATCTCTCATTATTTTTTTACCAATAAAATTAAAATCCTTAATGATACTTTTGTCAATCCATAAATTTAGTGCGAACAATTTTTTACGATTTCAATGTTTTTCATCTTCATTCATATTTTTATATATATTGTAGATAAAATTAGGAGAAAAATTTTGCCAATCAGGTGTGATTTTCTCAGTGGGAGGTCTCGAGACAACAAGACTAATTTGGTAAGTCTAGGACAATTCATGTTGTATAGCCCGTAGTATTATTTCGGCTTATCATGCCCCAAGAATAAAAAAAAATATATAGAGAAGAATTTCACTCATTTCTTTTAATCTTTTACACTATTCTCAATTCTTATCTTAGTACAAAACTAATCTTATTTTAGCATTTACAATTGTCCATGTGTAAGTTTCATTTTGAATTCAACGGTTTCATTATAATTTTTATTTTTTATGTTTTTGAAGGGAGATTTTTATTTTTATTTATTAACAGAGAGTTTTAAAATATTAAATACTAAACTTAATTGAAAAATAAAACATATAATTTGGTAAAAGATTAAATTTAAAGTAAAATATTAATTTAAACAAACCACATTAAAGTTCGATTTGTATGGGCTTAGCTGAGACGGTCTTCCATGTTATTAGAGAGTGCTGCTTTGTGAGGCAGGTCTGGTATGATCTTCGTGTGCCTGATCCTTCTCGCTTTTTTTATGCTAACGTGAACTTTGAGGTGTGGTTGTTAGACAATCTCTCTAGTCAGCATGATCATCATTCAGGAGTGAAGTGGGCGACTGTGTTAATTTGGGGTGAGTTGTTGGAAGATTTGGGAAAGGAGGAACAAATGGCTCTTTAATGAAGAACATATCACTATCCAGAAGTTAAGAAGGGATATTCTTTTCATTGCTCATGAGTCGGCTGTGTTGGTTTAGAAGAGCAGAAAATTAAGGAAGAGAAGGAAATTCTGCAGAAAATGAAAAAAAAAGCTGCAGATTTTTTTAAGTGTGAAGAAACAAATATTTCATTGCTCATTCGCAGTCGGCTGTTGTTGGTTTAGAAGCAGCAGACAAATTCAAGCCGAAGCAGACAAGACGCAACGGAAATTCCTGCAGCAAAATGAAAAAAAAACAGCTGCCAGCACTTTTTTTAAGTGTGAAGGAAACAAAACTTTCCACTCCTCTTATAATTCCATCTACACCATAATGCTAAACATTCTATAGATAGAGCTAGTCTAAAGTTTTGTTTACCAACTTTCCATAAGTCACAGGAAGGTAAGTTTGGCTCACCAAAACCTTACCTAAAAGCAAGGTAGCTTCAGCCTACCTCTTGACTTCAACAAAACTACAACAAACATCTAAATAACTTTAACCAGATTTCTCCAAAAACTGTCAACAACACTGCATTCAATTTTTACTTTCAACTGGAGCCTGTAACTGATAATTTTTCTCAACACTACCCTCCTTGATTGCCAAGCAGCATTGAGGAACAAACATCAAGTCTCATTTCCACTAAAGAAATTCAAATCCTTTAATTTTTTTTGTAATGGCCTTGCCGTGAAAAATACTCCTTGCTGCTTGGGTTCTTCCGAACTGCCAATGAAACACATCTGAAATTGCTTGTTCTCTTCCTTTTTCAGCTTCATAATTGCCATGGGGGTTACTTGATTTTTGTCATGCTTGCCGTTTTTTCTCATGGAAGCATTGCGACTTCTTAACCCACTCAGCTGACAGCTGACTTTGTTGTCACAAAGTATTTTAGTATGGATTTTCATTGCCTGAATCAAAATCTAATCATCCTCAACTATCCTCCTCCATGGCAGCTCTCCACTCAGGCCAATTTTAAGGCTTCATCCACCTGGAGTTGGTTCAAGTGAGACAATCATTTACATTCCTGCTGTAAATTTTCATCTAGGCGATCTCCAGTCCCCTCTAATTGGCATAATTCACTCATTCATTATTCAACTGGAATTTCTGCTCTGCCTTTGGAAAATTCCAAGAATTGGATTCTAGGAATTTCTGATTCCATTTTACTCCAATCCCCATCTTCACCTTTCTCATCGCGAATTTGACACTCCTGCTGACATTACACCCTGTTCAGTTAAAACAGGATTCAAAATTCTCGTAGGCCTTTGGATTTCACTTCTGCCTGTAGCCTACAAAATTCCTTTTCTCAGCTCAGTCATTGATCCAATTTTCCTCTTTCTTGACCATTGGCAATAATTTGAATAACATATTGCTTCCAAAAGCATTTTTGAGAATTGACCCAACCCCGGCGATGGTTCTGTAACTCCAAACCAGCTTTCGAAAGGCAGTTTTCCATCAATAGCTTTTGCCGTTGGAACAGCCGATTCTTGGAATCATATACATGCAGTGTTCTAACAGCTCTTCAGCCCAAAGAACATCCTTGGGTAGCATTTTTCTCAAACAAGGATGAACATCTCGCCATATTCATCACAGATCGGATGCCTTTCTTATTCACTTCACACCATCTTTGTTGAGGCTGCTGTACAGCTACTGTTAATCTGATTTGGTGGAATGCCAGCTTCTCTGCCACAATCATTTGCCCTGAATGATTGGATGTAAATTCAGCCCCCATTCATCAGCATCTTAACCAATCTTGAATTGGGGAGCCAGCCTTGATTCTCTACCATTGATTGTAAACTTCCAACGGACACACTTTTTTTTTCGAAAAACTTACAGCATTCCTGAATTAGAAGGAAATATACTCCTCATGTAGGCAATCTGGTGTACGCTCATCAAATAAACAATAGAAAATTACTTGCCTGCCATTGATAGATGAGCAACAACTCATTTTAGCGGCCACACCAACATCCAAATGTGATTAATTCAAGTTTCATCAGACAGCATCCTCCACTGCTTGATCAGCATGCAAATGTGTGTTTGGCTGAGTTGCCTACACCTGACCATATTTTCACATATCACTGCTGTCTTCGTTTCAACTATAGATGCAAATCCAAACACAATACTAACTTCTTGGATATGTAGCCAATTTTAATTTGGAATTGAGATTTGGTCTTGGTGACAAGCTCTTTATGCCACCAAACTCAGATTCTCTTTATGACTCAAAGCAAGAATTTCTCCTTCTTGACAGTCTCTTAACATTTAGAGGACAAAGCCTTCTCCGTGTTCATCTTTGACAGCAAATAAACTTCTGACGCCAGGGCAAAGATCCACTCTATTTCTTCACCAAGTCTTTATTCTTTACAAATAGCACAACCTGTACATTCCTTATCCAGCAATTTGACCAACCGAACAAACAAGCCTTTGACTTTAGTTCGGTACATAAAGAACATTCGGAACACAAGCTTTTGTACCTGAAGCGAGCTTTGCTCACAATCACATCTCCATTGCCCTTTGACCATGCACAACGGCCTACCATCCTTCCAAGTCTGTACTTTGCAAGATATAGGCTTGTAATCCCAAGCCCTATCGGAAATTCCACCAAGTTTTGACGTTGTCATGTGGTTAGTGCACGCCCACTATCACAACACAGCCATGCTTCTTATAGCCTTCAATTGACGACACCACATCTTTTCAATCTTTCTCATCTTTACTGCCCAAATAGTTGTTCTCTCATACTTTTTTCAGAATTTACGGCTGACTGTGCATTGATGCCATGGGCCTTGTTGTTTGCTGCATTTGGTTTGTTAGCTAGAACAAACCATTTCTCGGTGTGACAAAATTGCTTACACCACCTTTACATTGAGCTCCAGCGTCTGAACCAGCCAGTCTAGCTTCTCAGTGTGGTTCTGTTTTTTTGCCAATCGTCGAAAACAGGTCGAAATTCTGTCCTTCCTCCAATTTTTTCTTTGAACATTCTTCTTCATTTTTGGTTTCTCCTATCAAGTTTTCGCTTTGGCCTCATTGGAACCTCCGTTCTTGCATTTTTGTTTCTTATGACCGGTTCACACACAAGAGCCCTTTCCCCTCTCCAATCGCGTCTTCTATCTTTCCTATAGGCTTTTCTTTGTTCCTACAAGCTTTTAGCAGCACTTGAAGCCACCATTCAAAGGATACTTTGTGAATTGTCCCAAGTTTCTTCACAAGAGAAGAAATCTTGGCTTCAACATTCTTTCAGGGAGATCACCATCAACCTTTTCTCCACAGTCTGCTTTCTTCTTCTAACACTCTTCTCCCAACAATCGAATTGGCTTTACAATTTTTTCATAAACTCTTCTATTCAACATAATCTTCTCACCTTTTCATTTTCTTGTCCTTCATTTTCAACATTTCAAATTCTTTTCTTAAATTAAATATCTGCATCTGTCTAGTTTTTTCAGATCCATGATACTCAATTTTTAACTTCTCTCAAGCTTCATGTTTTGTCTCACATGTCATAATCTTGGTGAAGATAGGATCTGCAACAGCTGCATGGATATAGGATAGAGCTTTTGGAGCCTTAGCAACCTCTTCTTCTCGTTGTCTAATCTGCTGAAGGGTTGGATTTTGATTAAGAGGTGGAGGTACTCTGTTTTCCTCCACATACTGCCATAATCCAAGCCCCTTAAAATAAGCTCTCATCTTCATAAATGCAAAGCCCCTTTGAAATAAGCTCTCATCTTCATTCAGCCTTAAACACTGATAGTTCTCTCCCCATTTAAAACTGACACCCCGTGGGTGGTTGAAAGAGACATGCCTGCTGGAAGCATATGAGGGAAAGCCAAATAAACACGAAAAAACCTTCACAAATTCTTAGGTTATTTTGGTGGCTTTCTCTATGACTTCACTCAAACACACAACACAGCCCTTTGCAGATTCAAGCCGTCTGCCTGATACCACTCCTGTTGGTTCTTAGAACGAGCAGAAAAATTAAAGGAATGAGAAGGAAATTCTGCCCAGGGATAAATGAAAAAAAACAAGCTTGCCACGATTTTCTTAAGTGTTGAAGAAACACAATATTCACTTCTTACTTAATTCCTATTATCAGCATAATGTACAAACATCCTTATAGTAGAGGCTAGTTCTTAAAGTCTCTGCTTCCCACCAACCTTCCATAAGCTCAAGTGAAGTTTCACCCAAACCTACCTAAAAGCAAAGGTAGTTCACCTATCTCTTCGACCTTCAACAAAATAACAATAAAATCTAAATGACTTTAATAAGATTTTTCCAAAAAACTGCGTCTAACAACACTTGCATTCAATTTCTACCTTCAAATGCGGCAGCTCTCTGTAACTGTTTCGTACACTTTTAACAGGCCTGACGCCCCGTGGTTGCTGCTGAGTAGAGCTAGTCTAAAGTTTGTTCACCAACCTTCCATAAGTCAAGGAAGGTTGTTCACCAAACCTACCTAAAAGCAAGGTAGTTCACCTATCTCTTGACTTCAACAAAATACAATAAAATCTAAATGACTTTAATAAGATTTTTCCAAAAACTGTCAACAACACTTGCATCAATTTTACTTCAATGGAGCTGTAACTGTAACTTTAACAGGCTGACGCCGTGGTTGCTGCTGTTAGCATAGCCGCCCTGGTAAAGAAGTGAAATGGATTTCATGGTCTCCCCCTGCGCCTCCTTTCTTTAAACTTAACACGGACGGTTCGGTGGCAGGGAGTGTTTCTTGTGGTGGAGGCCTGCTTCGATATTGTCATGGTAGATGGGTCTGTGGGTTTGTCTCTAAGCTTGGTCAGTGTTCGGTTCCAGTTGCGGAACTCTGGGCAGTCCTGGAAGGTTTGAAAATGGCGCAGCAGGAAGGAGTTCATTTTCTTTGTGTGGAATGTGATAGCCAAATGGTGGTTCAGCTCATTAATGGTGTGGTCTGTTCATCTGGTGCTATTCAGCAGCTGGTTTTGGCGATTCAGTCCCTTCCCAGACAACATTGGACTTGCCAAAATCAAGCATGTGTTTAGAGAGGCTAAATTTTGTGCCGATTTTCTCTCCTAAGAAGCCTACAACTATCCTATGGGCACTCATTTACTGGTGAATCCTCCTAAAGGAATTGGCACATGGCTTTTACATGATTCTACTGGTGTCTCTCATCCTAGATTGTGTTTGTAACTTTAGAGCTTAGCTCTCATTTCTTTACCAAAAAAAAAGTTTGATATAATTAAAGTAGCAAAGTATGGAGTTTATGTTTGAGCCACAAATAGTTAAATGCAGTTAGGTCCTAAAAATAGTAACTCAAATGAGACCATAAATTAGAACACGGAAACAACTCGGTTAATCTGTTTCAACATTAACAGTAACTGCTATCTTAATTTGCTAGTAATGCGATAAATATGTGGGAATTGTTAAAGAAACGTTGCACATTCAATCCTTCTCTCTCTTAATTCCCTTTTCTTTTCCATTTCATTCCCCTGAGGAGTTTCAATTCAGATTTGAAACTCAACAGGGAATGTTTCGTTTCTAATTATTTCTTCTTCCAGCGCAGTTGCAGAAGAATAATTAGTATTCATTTGAAGAAAATGGTGATGAGGTGTTTGCTTCTGATGATTTTCTTGTTGATGCATACAGGAACGATTATAGCACAAGGATTGAAACCTCCAGCAGTAAAAAAGAAATGGCTAACTCTAGATGGTATCACCTTTCTTTTTTGTTTGGATACTTGTATTTTTTTTTCTTTGCGTACTCGTAACCTTACAGATAAAGTTTGTCTGGAATGCAGGTAAGCCGCCCCGAGTAATTGCCCGCGGAGGGCTTTCGGGAGTTTTCCCAGAATCGAGTAATTTTGCAACCGACGCTGCAAAGGAATTACCAGATGTGATAATACTCTGCACTGTACAAATGACAAAAGATAGAAAAGGAATATGTCAACCAGATGTTACGCTGGAGAATTCAACAAATATAGATATGGTATACCCTAATGGAAGCAAAACCTACAAGGTTAACGGCAAGGATGTTGAGGGGTGGTTTAGCATTGACTATACGTCACTAGAGCTCTCCAATGTAACATGTAAGTCACATAACTCGAACTAGTTGTGTCGGCTGTATGAATCTTTTCTTTAATTTAATCGAACAAACAAATGATTAATTGACTGTACAGTGATGCAAAATATATTCAGAAGGCCAAGTTCATTCGACGAGATGGTACCCTTGTCTACTCTTGAAGATCTTCTTAGTTCTAAAATTCCATCCGTTTGGTTGAATGTTCGGGTACTATATATATATTCCCTATCTATCTGTAATTAATTAAATTTATACGTTATTCTAAATTATTGTATGTATGTATGTATATATGCAGTATGATATGTTCTTTACTGAACACAAGCTCAATGTTGCACCATTGCTTCAAAAGCTTCCAAATATCAGTTACATTTCATCTCCAGAAATAGGTTTCTTAAAGAAAATGAATGGAAAAGGTAAAAAGGCGAAGACCAAACTCATCTTTGTTTTCCTCGGTAAAGAAGCAGTTGAACCCACAACCAATCAAACATATGGTTCAATACTGGAAAATCTTGCCACAATCAAGGAATTTGCGTCTGGGATTGTTGTTCCAAAAAATTATATTTGGCCTGTACGGAAAGACAACTATTTGGAGGCTAACCCAACTAGTCTTGTACTTGATGCTCACAAACAAGGTTTAGAAGTATATGCTAATGGATTTGCAAATGACTATGCAAAGATTTATAATTATTCATATGATCCAGGACTTGAGTACTTGAGCTTTATCAATAATTCCGAGTTCTCAGTTGACGGCGTGATATCAGATTTCCCCAACACAGCATCATCAGCTGTCGGTAATTTTTATTATCAATGAGTTAATTATGTTTGCTCTGATTAAAACATGCATCTAACCGATAAGCTCTTTTGGACGCAGGATGCTTTGGCCAGTATGGTGGATTTAGCTTGCCCAGAGAAGGTAAAGAGTAAGACGCTCTCCCTCTTTTAATATACCAAAAACCAAATCAACTAGCAGATAAAAGAAACAAAAAATTTGCATGCATGCAGATAGTACTGTAACGATAATAACTCACAATGGAGCAAGTGGAGTTTACGCCGGCTGCACAGATCGTGCTTATGAGCAAGCATTGAAAGATGGGGCGGACATAATAGATTGCACGGTTCAATTGTCCAGCGATGGCACGGCTTTCTGTATGGATTCTGCAGATGTTTCAGTTGAAACCAATGCAATGTCTAACTTCATGTCCCGTTCTTCTACCGTCCCTGAAATTAAAGAGTCTGCTGGAATCTTTACATTTGATCTCACATGGGCTGAAATTCAGACATTGCAACGTAAGCTTTCAATCTATCTAAGTCTAAACATCTATCCGTCAAATAATGAATGTAAGTCTCTCTTTCTATTTCTCTCAGCTCGATTGTCAAGCCCTTATGGTAACGATAATTTATTGCCAAGAAATCCGGCCTATAAGACCGCGGGTAAATTTTTGAAACTCGCTGAATTTTTAGAATTTGCAAAAGCCAAGGCACCAACTGGAATCTTAATCAACATAGAGGTAAAGAAAAGCCAGCAAGCCAGCAAGCAGTTCTTCGTTTCATCTTCCTTTTTTTCTTATGTTAATTCAAGAAAATTAATTACCTCCATTTCTGCGCACAGAATGCTCCATACCTGGCTTCAAAGAAAGGTCTTGACATAGTATCCGCTGTTAGTTCTGCATTGGAAAAAGCTAGTTTTGACAAACAGTCCACACAAAAGGTCCTAATCCAATCAGATGATACTTCAGTATTGTCCAAATTTAAGAAAATTAAAGCATACCAAAGAGTGTTGCACCTCAAAGAGGAAATAAGCGATGCACCCAAGAAGAGCGTAGCAGAAATCAAAAAGTTCGCTGATGTAGTCAATTTGCCAAGATTCTCCATCATTCCAACTGACGGCCAATTTGCTATGTACATAACAAAAGTCATAGATGAAATGCATGCTGCCAATCTCACCGTATACGTCTCAGTCCTCAGGAACGAGTTTTTAAATCTCGCTTTTGATTATTTTTCAGATCCTATTATCGAGATTGCTACTTATAATTATCTCAGTGTCGATGGGATTATCACCGAGTTTCCAGCAACAGCATACAGATATTTCAGTAAGCGTTATTAATTACATTGTTAACATCATTAAATATGCTCAAAACTGACTTATATATATTTGTTGAACTTGTGATCGTATTGCAGCGAATTTATGTTCAAATCCCGAGTATGATTATCCATACATCATCGCGCCTATTCAACCACCAATGTTACGTCTACTCCTGATCAGTGATGCTAAGGTGCTACCACCAGCACCATCCCCTAGGCCAGTCCTTGCTGCTGACGATGTTGTTGACCCTCCACTACCAGCAGTAACCAAAGTCACCAACTCTAGTAGTAGCACTCCTGCTCCGAAAGCCGATAAACCTGAAGATACTTCAAGTGCTGCCTTGCCAAATATTGCTGATATGGGTTTCTCATTACTGGCAGTATTGTGTTCCTACTTCCTAGGGGATATTATTCACCAGTGACTAACAGGCATTATCTTCTTCTTGTTGTAATTGCTACTATATATAAGAGATTGATCTTCAGCTTTCAATCAATGAGATGGTCCGAAAAGAACATTCCCTGCTCCTGTGCATTATGTATCTTTTAGCTATAAAAATCTATGCATAGTTTAAGCTAAAATGGTTTCGGCAAATGACAATTCCGGCCATGACTCCGACCACCATTCCAGCATTACACATATTTTTCTAAAAAAAAAATAGAATAAATAATGCGAATATGATCTTTATAAAGAATTAATTATAAATTTGATATATAAACTCTCAAGGGTATTTGACTAAGATTAATTTCTATTTTGCTGTACTGGACTTTTTATTTATTTATTTCTGCAATTAAGCGCATTTGACTGAGATGAATAGCAAGACCAAAACTAAAATGGCTAAAACACACGCAGATGGTAAAAATTCACGTGACCAGCACGTGAGTGGCCTAAGAAAATAATATAATTGCCTATCTTTTAACTTTATTAAGCTAAGCTCAGGGCAAGACGAGCGCAGGAGTTAATTTTGGTTGAATGCGTTAAATTTACTCATAAAACTTTATAATTTTAATCTTATAACATTTTTATTTTTGCGAATGACTCATTTTACACTTGAAAGCATAAAATTTTGGTAATATACATACTTTTTCAAAACGAATGTTTAATATCAAACTTTTAGGGTTTTTAGATTTTATCTATAAAATATCGACAGACTTAAGAAACAATAATTTCTATAAATTTTAATTACTTAATAAATTTAATAAATTTAATTTTGCAAATTAGTTTCTTTAATAAAATAATTTTGAAAATAATTATTTATACTGAGTCAACCAATTTAGTGACGCTGCATGGGCCTTAGCAACCAAAAACCAAAATTGGACTTCTTGTTTATTTTAATGAATAATGTAGGAATTTTGGTTTCCTTTGTCTACCGGAGCAATGGTTCCGGCGAGTAACATGCTGTCGGGTGATTGGGACTAGTGGAAACGTTGATGGGTTTGAATCATCTTCGGGGCTTACCCTTGCTGGTATATGTGTTTGCTTGCTTAATTAATCCGTACCTATCAAAATATAAGTCTTTACCGCTTTACATGGAAATTAAAATCTTTATCTCACGATATTATTTAATCATATTTCATTCATTATATTATATCCGATGGTTAACTCTTATCTCAAAATATAAAAATCGTTTAAAGTTCTTATACAGAAATTTAAACAGCAATAGATTTTTCCAAATTATATTAATAAAATTAAAGATAATATGACTAAATTATTTTTTATCTCACATTATTACTCATATCTTTATGTTGTATCTAATATAAATAAAGATAAAATTAAAAATAAATAATCTATTACTCCTTAAACTATTCAAAACAACTTAATACCTCCGTTTCATAATACGTGTCACATTTGAGATAATTTTTCTTTTCATATTTATTCTTTATATATGACCAATAATTATTACTTCAATTTAATAGTTTTCTTAGAGAATTAGTACTAAATTAATGATAATATAATCAATTTATTCAATAATTTATTGTAGCTTAAACAAATTTAATAATTTTTTTAAAGAATGTGAAATTTCAAATGTTACAAGTATTATAAAACAAAGATAGTATATTTTAAGACAAACAATCATCATAAAACAACTTATATTTTGAGATGGACGAAATATACATAAGGGGAATTTTGATAAAAAGAGATCATTTATTACTGTCACGATTCACTTTCATAGGCCGGACCGGCACTAGGGCCCAGGTAGGCTTAAGGCTACCGGAACCCATAGTAAGCCTGGAACACTATTTATCAATCAACAAACTCAATAAGAATATTCAATTGGACGGCCCAATATAATAATAACAATACTGATCATTTTAAGGCCTTAATTCAAATACAAACATATATATTCATCACTTATTAGTTGTTCAATTTTCTCCGACCCGTAGCATATTCATTCACAAAGTATAATCATAATCTCATTCATTGGGCTCCAACCAAATATTCAACCATAAATTCAAATTTATCAAAATAAGAGTTCACATTTAATTATTATTATTGTTACATACATAACACTCCTATAGTAATTGCAAATATCTCCGACTGTTGCAAATATTAGGGGAACCTAGCTAGATAGAAACTACTGTATAAAACTAGTTATTACTTCAACAAACTCTATGGAGAAAGGAGGAAGAGCGCTTCAATTTCTTGAAAAAGGAGTGAGTATAAAACTCAGTGAATAATAATAAATATAGCACATGCCCCAAACATTCACACGAGATGATTCCTAATGGCACTAAGATGAACACTCGATCAATCACGCACATGGCAAACAATAGCATCTGCATACAATAGCACGTTCACATAATCAAGAAAGTAGAGATTGGTCTGTGGCATCACCGAGACTCCTGACGAATCGTCCTCACACATGACCCGCCCTCTCATGATGTGTGCACCAGGGATCCGATCCCCATACATGGCAATCGGTCTAATTCTCACTTGATAGGCCCTCTCATTGTTTTTTCATTCTCTTTTCTTTTCTAGCACCAACAGGAGGCCACCCTACGGTTTTTTTTCATATCATCCATATCACTAGTGGTGACCGATTTCATCTCAATTCCACACAAATAAGGCATATCAATATCACAACACAAATAATCAAGCAATTTATTCAATACAAGATACATCAAATTAATAATTAAAATGCTAATATGAAGATATAATTACGGTATTAACATATGAATATAATTATATATTAATAATAAAATAATAATATAGAAATGATTACTAAGTTAATATTTAAACTCTTTTTTTATATGGTAAATATTTATGCATGCTAATGATGATATGCACTATTTACTATTACTCACAGTGTGTGGTGGCAACACAGCTCAACTGACATTCTTCGAGAAAGTTGAGGAGAAACCCGAGCAATCTAAAAGAAGTAAGGAAAATAAAGAGAAACCCTGTTAATAACATAATTGATTACCTAATTATTTATAAATTTCTAACTCCTATATCTATAGCTATTATTCTAAAGAAATTCTATCAAAAATTCGACAAAGCCTCCCCTAAAAACTGGACTAAACCACTTATTCAAAATCATAATTCGATAATCAATTCTCAAAGCTCATCTATTGGGCGATTCATATCAATTAAATCCCATCCGCCGTATCCAACATTTCACGATTTCAATATATATAATTTGATATCAACATAATCATACCCCAAATTTCAAATATCAAGCACCCAAATAATTCTAACTTGATAATAATTACCATTCAATTACATAAATATCATAAACAAATCAAAACTAGTTTATTCATAAAAAAACTAAACTATTTTATTTATATTACTCTACTCATATAATCCAATTTGTTGCTATTTAAGCATGCCAACTTTAATAACTAACTAATCTAACTATAAAAGACTAAAATATTCTATTAATATTAAATTCACACAAATAATTCAATTTATCACTATCAAAATAAATTTACTTCACTAGCTAACTAGATTAAATTTTCTAGGATTATAAAACTCACGTTCAACCCACTTTCTACAATTTCCGGCTTTAAAGCCCAATTTCTAAATTTGTATCAAATAATTATTCAAAGGTCAAATGAGGTCGGATTGCAAAACTAATTATAAATCTGTGATCTACGCGAAGAGAGCAACATTCTGTCTCTAGGGAGTTCCGGTCATCGGAGTCGCCGCCGCCGTACACAGTGGCCGGAGCGACGGCAGGCCCAGATCGAGCAAACTCAACATCACCTTGATCCAAATTTCATGTAGAGTCTAAATTTAATGTCAATTTATGCTAATTAAATCGATTTTATCCAAAACCCCAACTTGTAATTATTTTTGAACCCAAGTTAAATCTTTTCTAAAATTTCCAATTAATTCAAAAATCAAGTAAAATAACCTCTAGATAATCATCAAGGGGAAGGATAGTGGCCTACCTAATTGACAGAAGTCGCAGGAAACCGTTGAGCTCCCTAGAAAATAAAACCTCAGTCATGCGAAGTCGCGTTTTCACCGCAAGCGAAAGTCACACGTTATCGAAGAGAGGGGTAGAGAAATTAGTTGCTTAGTTCCTTTACTATCGCCGGTAGACTCTCTTTCCAGCCGACAGGAGCAGTTTTCCAGTGACGAGAGAGAGAGAGAGAGAGAGAGAGATTAATCTTTTATAAATTTCCATTAATTTCAAAAATCAAGTAAAAATAACCTTAGATAATATCAAGGGGAGGACTAGTGGCCTACCTAATTGAACAGAAGTCGCAGGAAACGTTGAGCTCCTAGAAAATAAAAACCTCAGTCATTCGAAGCTCGCGTTCCTTCACCGCAAGGCGAAAGTACACACGTTATCAGTTAAAAGAGGGGTAGAGAATTAGATTGCTGTAGTTCATTTTCATCGCCGGTAGACTCTCTTGGGTTCCAGCCGACAGGGAGCAGTTTTCCAGTGACGAGAGAGAGAGAGAGGAGAGAGAGGAGAGCAGTGTGGTGTTGCGTGGTTGTGGAAAGAGATAAGAGAAAAACGGAACAATAAAGAAAAGAAGAAGCTACGCGGTTTCCGGTTCCAAAAAAAAAACTGGAACGGAACCGAACGGAGAGGGTATGAGAAATTATTTGTGCCTTAAGTTCCTTTACTATCCGGCCGGGTAGATCTCCTCTTTCCAGGCGACAGGAGCAGTATTTTCAGTGACAGCGAGAGAGAGAGAGGAGAGAGAGAGAGAAGAGTTGTGTTGTGAAAAGAGAAAGAAAAGGAACGGAAAATAAGAAAGAAAAGAGGGGGGTGTTCGTTCAAAAAAACTGGAAAAGGGAAGCCGACGAAAGTTCCGGTTTAGTTTTGTGGTTTTGGTTTGAACCGAACGGTTCGGGTACGGTGATAAAGACCGACTGGTTCCGGGCATCGGTTTTCGGTTGATCGCATAAAATTTTAAATTTTAAATGTTTTGAACGACCGGTTTTCAAAATTTAATAAATTTTGTGAAAGTTAATTTTTGTAAAAAAAATACACCTAAAATTAAAAAATACTTCAATTAAATTTTATTTTTTAAAGACTTTGAACATAATTTTTTTTTTAAAAAAACATTCTTCAACTGAATTTTATTTTTTGTTTAAAAAATTTTGAACATAATAAAAAAAAAAGGTTGAACTTAATTTTTTTAAAAAAAAAAAAAATAAGTTGCCTACGTATTCTCTTAGCGTTTAGAGAATCAAAGCCCACGTAGTTGATTAACTTAAACTTATACCAATTTCACCTCTTTTTACCTTATCGCTATTTGCACCACCAGTTGATGTTTCCCGTTGAGTGACCATCGTAATAAATCATACTAAATTTTCATTTTTCTTGAGTTTATTTTCTTGTGCTCTTTAGCTTCGGGCCTTGTCCAATCATCCACGCATGAATTGTTGCTTCTAATGAATCGACAGTGTCATACGAGATCGTGTTATCATCAAGTAATGTTTCTCCTTGACTAAAAGCTTTTTTCAACCGGAACAGGTGGACGAACGAATCTGCTAAAACTTGTTTTGCAATAAAGAAAGTATTGGAAAAGTATTTGGCGTTATGACTCACTAATCGTAATTGGAAATCAGTAATTTGCATAATCATCAAACAAACTCAAAAGAAGTGGTTAGATAATTATAAAATTCAGAAAAAGAACTGGATTCCCTTTCCCTCCCCTTTTTTGTCTTTGTAGTACAACATTGTTGAGCAAACAACCAAGACACCAATTAAACCCTTTGTTGTTGGAAATTGTTTGAATATTAGATTTGAGAAAAATTAGAAGTAGTGAACTAGAAAATTGAACAAATTTATTATATAATTGCATAATATTTTGTTTAACTTCCATGAATACTATAATTTATATTAACATTATATCTAATATAATTTACACTTCATAATAAATAGTCAAATATTTAACATACAATTTTAACATCTAGGATCAAATACAATCGCACAGATAAATGGGTGGTATATTTTAAATAGATAACCATTTTGTTTTTTTTCATTGAAAAATATAATATTTTAATATACAATCAATTTGTCAATTCTTGGCAGTGCATAAAATTTAATACACTAGGTAAAAATAGAAATGAGATATGAGATAATAACCCATTAAATTTTGGTAGCAATCATTAAAATTTTTAAAATACTCTAAAAATTTTGCCAACAAATAATCCCCAATTTGTTGCATATAAATTAATAATCTTCAATATTATTAGTACAAAAAAAGCATAATATTCCTTTATAAGAAAAAAACTCGTTTAGTAATTCATATGTTTGAATTCAACGGTTGGGACATCTCTTTGGAAACGTTTTGGTCTTTTATTATCTTTTCTTTACCAAAATTTAGCCAACTTCTCAAATCACTTTGGGGATGTTACAAATTAAATGATGAAATAGCTTTTTTAATTGCGAGAAAATAAAATATCAAGAATTTTTTAAACCATCTGTACAGCATGATTTAAAAACATGGCATGCACATTTAAATGAAAAAATTTTCCACCATTTTGGTTCCAAATATTTTTAAGGTCAATAATTGATTTAGTATTAGCAGAACTTAATCAAAATGAAATTGAAAAAATTTTTTTGTCACAACTTATATTCATCTAAAATTGAAACAATATTTCTATAATTTTTTGTAATATAATTTATGTCACGACTCATTTCTATGAACGGACCCCCCCACAGCCAACTAGGACCTGGGTGGGCAAGTAAGGCCCAAAGCCCTAAGTAAGCTATATAATTAAAATTCGCATTCTATCACAATTGTGGATTCAGGCCCAATAATTTATTTCACAATTATATCCAAAGTACAATCCAAATAATAAATGTCTATACTCTATTTATTCATTTATAACCCAGTTAGAATACAATTGCGGAACTCTACTCCATAATTTACTATCTCTTACATTTACATATTCAATACAATGATTATTACTCCTATCGATCCATATCTCGTTCGTTCGATTGGACTCCAGGATTCTTCTTTCCATCTATTACCTGGGGAGGATTGGAGGGAGGGGGTGAGTACTAGACTCAGTGAGTAGGGTTAGATAACCCTCTCATCCCACACAATCACACAGATGCTAAAATATTTTTATTTGGTAACCAATTAATTTTATGATCATGCAGTTTGTCACACAAAAGACAATACAACAGCAATCACAATTATCATCACCTTCATGTAATCATATCACGTGGAAATTAGTCAGTGGAGTTACCGAAACCCAATGAGCCGTCCTCCCACATGACCCATCCACTCACATGTGCACCAGGGAGCCAATCCCCCATTCTGGCTGGCCAGTATAATCCTCACACGATCGGTCCTCTCATTATTTTGCTAATCTCTCTTCTATTTTCTTTTCTTTTTTTTTTTAAATACCAACAGGAGGCAACTCGATCGTCTCCATCCAATCTAGATCTTCAGGCGCTCAAACAGAAGGCCGCCCTGCGAGCTGCGATCAGATCTAAACTATCAGGTGCGGCCAAATAAAGAAGCTAACCTGTGGTTTCAGAATAGACAGAATTATCAAGTGCACATGGGGGCGCCGATCTCCCATTTACCCGGCTAACAGAAATCAGAATCAGGATCCATATATCAAAATCAGAATCAGGATCCATATAACAGAATCAGTCTCACAAACCCATAGTGACCCACTTCATCCCAAAACCCAATGGTGACCCACTTCATCCCCATTTCACACTAAACAAGGCAACAGTCAATATCAACATTCACAAGTAATTCAATGCAATATTTAATTCAACAATAGTGGGGCAACACAAAGAAATGTGGATATGCATGATAACATTAACCGTGAAAATGCTGAATGCAGGGATGGATGCGAATTATCTAACCACTAGCTCACAGTTTCATTTATTGTACTCTAAGGGACTAATGCGCACGCTTCCAGCATTTGTCTCCACCTTTCGGAACTTACAAACATCTAACATAATAAGAAAATTCTACATTAGAGGTCTAATTCAAGAAACGTACTTTTACTTTAATTATTAGTTTTGGTTACAATTTGCTTTACTCACATATCAAACTAAATTGTATATTTCTCTATATATATAGTTTCCCTATTTATTTATTTATTCGAATTTATAGCCTTTAGATAAAATTTCTAATTATAATAATAATAATAATGATATTCCTAATGATAATAATAATAATAATAATACCTAAAGTTTTAATCCGTTACTACTTATTAAGAATATAACTAATTTAATTCTTCACTAAGTGTTTTATTAAAATTCGGCAGCATTTCCTCTATAAACTGGACTATCCAAATTTTTACATAAACCATATGTCAACACACAGCCCATCCATCGGGCAATTCACATATCGGCAATTCACATTAAACTGATCTCGTCCGTCTAACCATCATTCATATCTTTTCGTTCAATTCACACAAGTCTATTCATCGGGCAACATCTTTTAATCAAACTAAAGTCTACCATATAATTAATTATTCTAATACCTAATTTTTTTTAATAAATCCTAAAAATTATTATTAGCTAAGGTAAATTTATAATGTTCAGTACCAACCTCATAGGTATAATTAATATTGCATGAAATTATTAACAATACTTTAAATTTGATTCACTTTAATACGTAATTAAGTTCATTAATTAATTAATTCGGGATTTATTCAAAAATTGAGAATTAAGCTTTAGAGTGTACCGATTGAAAATCAGATTTTATTTCCGTGATCCGTACAAAGAGGAGAGCATTCTGCCTCTTGGAGTCTCACCGTCCAGTCGCTGGGCCGCCACTACCGCCGCCGTCCACGGTGGCCGGAAAGTCGCGGATGCCCAGAAAATTGCAAAGTTACCACCGCCCAACTCCAATTCCTCTACTGGTTCCATTTTCGATGTCCGTTGAGCGAGATGAAACCTTTAACTGGGCGGATCGGACTTGACAGGAGCTTGGCAATCTCGGTCATGGCGATTTCGTCATCTGAGCTCCATTGCCATGATTGATGGGGGTGAAATGATCGGGTTGAGGAGAGGAAGCGATCTGTACCCTCGCTTCACGTTGAACCTGTCGGAAATGGCGAGAAGTCGCCGGAGATCGAGACGCAGGGACTATCACTTTGCACAGGTCCGATTCGAGCTGATGGAGGTCTCTTTTGCTTGAAAGATGGTAGGAAACATGACCACAGGCGCCAGACGAACCGATCGCCACCTTGCTCTGATCGAGTGGTGGCCAGAAACGAGAAGGAGAGGGAGGAGGAGGGGCTGTCACGCGAGAGGAAGAAGAAGAAGGAGAAGAAAGAAAAAGAAAGAAAAGATGGTTCTAGAGAACTCTCGCCCATTCCGGTTCGATTCGAGCCGGTTTGGTCCAACTCAACGATTTAGCTCGGTTTTTATTTGGTTTACGGGATTTTCATCTAGTTTACAGATCCTGTTTGATTTATTTTTATTAATGTAATTCGGTTCTATTACATTTCTTCAATTTACTCAATATTAATATTAATAATCATGATATTCAATTTTTAAGATAATTAATTCATGTAGCAACCACACTCACATTTACACATTTAAAATACATTAATAGCTAAGGCTCCATATCCATTCTTGAAAATATCTAGAGGTTTTCAATCCGGTAATCCCGATAATGTGTTTTGGGCTTGAGCCCAACCTTGGAAACTTGGGCTTGAATCCGACTAAACGGTATTTGCAGTCCGAGCAGTCGTAATTTCTGATTTTTGATTTAATAAAAATTCACGAGTTTTGAAAATAAAAATTCAGGGTATTACAGTTTATCATCAAAAACACGAAATGTAATAATTCTTTTTTGAATTTTCCAATTATCATCAATCCAATGACATGTAATGCCCATATAAGAATGCATTTGCCAATGATCACTCCAAGTATCACAACAAATTGAAACACGAATTTTCATTTGAGAAAATAGAAGCTCTCACTCTTTTTTTCCTTTATTATATAAAGAACTAATAGTTCGTTTTACAGTATTTCTTGGCACTCTTTTAGCAGAAGGATTTAAAGCTTTTTGACAATTAGCACTCTTTTAGCAGAAGGATTTAAAGCTTTTTGACAATATTGATTAAAACCTACTTTTTCACCAAAACTAAAAGATAAATGTTCTATAGAAATCAATTTTGCTAATTCTTTTTTTTTGTTGTTTTTTAGAATATTGAAATAAAGAAATGTTAGAAGATGCGTACCCAGAAATTTGTGTTTGAGACTGATCAACTCCTATTTTTGTTGGATGTTTTGTCTCTAAATGCTTCCAAAAGGTTCCATAACCGCCAGATTGTTTGAATTTACAAGATTTTCCACAATAATTGCAAATTACATAGAACATTTTGTCACTTTTGAATTTCTTCGTGAAATGAATGGCGAATATGTCGGAACTTTGTCTTGTTCTTCGAAGAAGTTGTGTACCTTGCTCTTGCTCTTCCTCTTATCGTACTTGCTCATCATTAAATTCAGATTCTTGAGTTGGAATTTCCAAATTTTCATTTGGTTTTTCCATTTGGATTATCCCTCAAATTAAATGGTTTGGGAAATGAAATCATAGAATGTCGTTTGTAAGGGATAGATGAATATTGTGTTTCTCCCAATCTTTCCCTTGCCCTTACCCCGAATTTGAGTTTCCTGCCACTTGCCAATTATATGAATAATAAGATATAATTGGAATAAATTGAATAAAAAGATTAGAGAGAATATAACTTAATAAGAGAAATTGGTAGAGTAGAGAAGATAATATAGAGTAGAATGTAGTAATATTGTAAGAGAGTAAGTAAGAGAGTAGAGTTTTTTTTTGTGATGAATTTGTAAATGAAATGAGGTATTTATAATAAATCCAAAAAATTATTTTTTCCAAAAATACCCTTGAAACTAGCCGTTTATGGCTGCTGGAGAACCGGCGGTTCCGACCGGTTTTGTGGAACCGCCGATTTCGGTTCCAGAAATCTGGAACTGGAACCGAACCAAAAATCTCCGGTTCCAGTTTCGATTCAGACCGGTTCCGGTTCTCACCGGTTCCGTTACGGTTCGAGACTGGTTCGAGTCGACGGTTTCGGTTCCCGAAACCGTAATATGGCCACCCTTATATAGGAAAGAAATAAAGAGAGAGAGAGAGAGAGAGAGAGAGAGGTAGGGGCCAACGTGCGCACTAGGTAATTAGTAGGCATGTCGGGTTCATTAGACCGGTGGTTCAAAATTTTTAAAATGTTGAATTAAATCGGCTTTGAACTATTAATTTCGGTCCAATTTTGGATTCCGACTAATTTTAGTGCGGTTTCGATAAACCGGCAGTTCCAATCATAGTTTCCGACGATATATGTATAATATTTTTAAAAGAAAAAAAGTAATTCTAATGTTACATCTTTTTTTTGAAAAAATTAATGAGTTTAAAAAATATTGGTAAATTTCATTTTAAATAAATTTTAGAATATGAATATTCATATAAAAATAAAATTAATTAATTTTACAAAATAATCAAATAAATTATCATTTTATTTTTTTCTAAATGTTATTAATTAAATAAATAAATGTTTTATTAATTAAATAAATTAAATTTTATTTTTTTCTAAATGTTATTAATTAAATAAATTATTAGAAAATTTTGAAAAGTGTTTCAAACGATGTAATTTTGAACTAAGTAAATAATTTAAAAGGAAAAAAAAGTTAAAAACAATATAATTTTATGCTAAATATTTCCTTTTTTTACCATTTTAATTTTTAACTTTTCAAGTAAAGTGTATTTACAAAAAATGTTAAGTAAAATATATCATGTATTAAAATATTATTTAGACTTTTAGAGGTGTATATAATATGCTAAGTGGTTATCATTTTGAAAATAAAAAAAGAAAATTTATGGTTCGAACCGGATCAGACTATTTATTATGAATTATTAAATCTTGATAGAGAAGATAGTGTTAATATAAATGTAGTATTGCATGAAGTTAGAAAAAATATTATAGAATTATATCATGAATTTGTTGAACTTTCTAGTTCATCTAGTTCTAATTCTAATTCTTCTCAATTTGATATTCAACAATTTCCAACTCAAAGGGTAAGTACTAGTAGGGTTGGTGTTGCTGAACGGGTTTTACTACCAAGACAAAAAAGACAAAGGGAACCCTGTTCTTTTTCTGAATTTGATAATTATCTAACCACTTCTTTTGAGTTTGATGATGATTATGCAGATAATAATTTTTCAATTTTAGATTGGTGGAGTAGTCATGCCAATACATTTCCAATACTTTCTTTAATTGCAAAACAAGTTTTAGCAGCTCCGGTCTCCATTATTGCGGTTGAACAAGCTTTTAGTCAAGAAGTTACACACAAGTGTTTAAGTATTGTTTTATTAATTGTCATAGTTATTTATATTATTATTTTGATAAATTATTATGAATTATCAAATGGTTAGGAACAACAATAAAAAGATTCTGTACTAGCACCGAAAAAGATGAAATAATAATAACCTAATTAGTTTCTATCAATATTAAAAAATTTAAACATAGATAATTCAAGGAATAATATTAATTTTAATAGATATACAACCTTCAACATCATTAATATCTCCTGTTAAGCATAAATGTAATTTGCTCCCATATGTTAAGTTAAAATCTATCATAAAGGCAAAAAGTATATATATATATATATATAAAATTAATGAATCATGCGCCCATAATATTTTATTTACAATACTATACTGATTTTCTTTTGTAAAATTCTGATTTTCCTGACATCTATATGAGATGAATTTAACTAAAGTGCTTATGTCTTCTCTTCTGCTATCCATATTCTCACCCTCCCATAATCAATTTGTCTTCATCCACCATTTTGAAAGCTTTGATACTTGAACTTCCACAGCTCGTTGAACCTGAAAACCCTTTCGAACTACTCCTTTAATTTATTGAAGGGCTCTTAAATCTAAGCTTTTCTTTTTAAAGAAAAAAGAAAACAAAAGACCAAACTAATTCAATCAATCCTCTAACCCCCGATATAATACAATGGTATCCAAAATAAGAATCCTCAAAAAAAAAAAAAAAGAAAAAAGCATTTTTATCTAACACTCAAAAAAAAAAAAAAAAACAAAAAAAAAAAAAAAAACATGTCACTAAAAATTGCTGCCACAATACTGATATTCACAATCATCTATAGCTCAGCTCAATCATGAAATGGTATAAAATAAGTTTGGATTTGAAAAGAATTTGGGTGTGTAATTCAAATTAATATTTTATAGTAAAAAAAAAAAAAAAACAGGTCTAAAATTGCTCCACATACTGATATTCACAATCATCTATGAGCTCAGCTCAATCATGAATGGTATAAATAAGTTGGATTTGAAAAGAATTTGTGTTGTATTCAAATTAATATTTTATAGTTAGTGTTTATCTTGATGAAAATTAAATTTTTAAAATTTTAAAATGCCCAATTATCAATTTATTTATTGAAAAAAATTTTAAAATTTAACATTTACAAAATATAGATCCAATCGAATTGCAAAAAAAATAAAAAGAAATTATAAAAATTTCCAACAAAAGATAAATGCAAGGGTGATCATAGGAAGACACTTTAATATTCTCAGCTTTCATATAGATATATAGATAGATGCTCAAACGACTTATATTATGAAATAATAACAACCTCAAAATGACTTATATTTTAAGACAATGAAAATAATTAACTATATTGTTCATAATTAATAATATAATATTTCATCCGTACCGAAAAATTTGATAGTTTGTGACTTTTATATGAATTAAGAAAATTATCGAAAAAAGCACCTCAATGTTAGAAAAAAAAAAAAGAGATAATTGATTAGATTATCTTAATATTCATTTTATTGAAATAAAGTTTTGTTAAGATACGTCTAGAATAAAGTTGAAATAAAATAATTAATACTATTTTGAGTTCTAAAAATGTCATATAAATAAAAAAATAAAGAATTATCAAATTTAACACAATGGAAATGGGTATAAATTTGACTTGTATTAATATACTATCTCCAATTTTGTTAATTTGGACATTTTTTTGACTTTTTAGTTAGTTAACATTTTTAAAAATTAATACAATATTAATTATTTTATTTTAATTTTACTCTTGTTTAAATACTTCTATCAATTTTAATTTTCTTAATTATAAAAAATTGATGAAAAATAATTTAATTAATTAATTTTATTTTTTATAGTAGTTTAATCATTTCTTTAATTTCTAAGAGAAGTCAAAAATTATCAAAATTACGAGAATGGAAGTAATAATTTAAAACATTAACAGCAAAACAATATTATAATATCTACGCTCGTTAAATTGTTGACAATATAATTTTTAGTCTTTAGTGATTTTTTATTTGAAAAGTGAATTTTTTAAATTAATTAAAAAAATAAATCGAAAATGCAGAAACCAGAGTAATAATCTTTTTCCTTTTTGTTGGTGGAGGAAACGAACAACTGCTGGGACCCACGCGGGGAACCAAGTTCTCTAGAATTACTGGACCCACTACATAAATAGGGAACGGCTCCCGACACTAATATCCTATTTAACGGTCAAGACTGAGTTCATCTCCATAAGCTGGCATTTTTTTTTGCCACCTAAGCAGTTACAAAAAAGTAAACTAAACTCAAACACAGCTTATCTTAACTCATACTGCTTTCAACGATCCCAAAACAACGCGAACCAGATTGTGACGAGGAAGAAACCAAAAACGGAGAGAATTTTCGATTTCTAGAGAGAGAAGCAAATAGATAGAGAGAGAGAGACAGACATGAAGATCACGGCGCTTGTTGTATTGAAGTGCACTCCGGAGGGATCGGATCCGATTATTTTAGCAAACGCCTCCGATGTGAGTCGTTTTGGGTACTTTCAAAGGTCCAGCGTCAAAGAATTCATTGTTTTTGTCAGCCGGACAGTCGCCAAACGGACTCCTCCCGGCCAACGTCAGTCCGTCCAGCACGAAGGTCGTTTCATTTTGGTTTCTTTTTCCGATTGCTTCTTTTAGTTTCTTTTTGATATTATGAATTGTAAGACTGGATTTGTTATTTTCATTAGTTGTTAATAATTTAATGAAAAATTCGGATCTAATGTTGGAGAGAGCTGAATTGTCTATTTTATATTGGAAATTGGTAATGAAACTTCCATTTTCTTTTATTATGTAGAGTACAATGTGCATTCTTACAATAGAAATGGCCTATGTGCGTTGGGTTTTATGGACCCTCATTATCCAGTTCGAAGTGCATTTTCGGTTCTCAATCAGGTAATTCTTCTCAGTTTTATGCATTTTCAATTGAATTGTAAAACAAAAAGAGGTGTATTGTGGTTTGAAGTGCAACTGTGATTGGGATGTCAAGTGGTTTTTGTTGTATTTTTTGGTTAAATGCATTATAACTTGGTTTATGAAAGCGATAACTTTTGTAATATGCTACTATGTAGATGTTGTAATGTAATTGTTAGATTCACCTTATGGCTTCTTCATATGCTGTGATTCTATGGCCCATGATTTGGGTGATGATCCCTGTTGATTACTTATCTTTTGGGCTTGAAGGCTGGGAAGCATGTAGCTCATTTGATGCGTGATATTGTTTGCACCATGCAATATAATTGTACATATTGGTTGTTGAACTTACTTTATGTTATGTGGAAGGATTGTTTGCAGTTGCTATCTCATTGATTGATGAGAATTGAATTGTTTGCAGGTGATTGATGAGTATCAGAAGAATTTTGGAGATTCTTGGAGGTCTGCCCAGGAAGATAACTCTGAACCTTGGCCTTATTTGGCTGAAGCTGTGACCAAGTTTCAAGTAAGTTAACCTTCTCTCCTTTGTCACCCATAGTTATTCAGTAGTTAATTCAGCGGATAGCAATTAATGTTCTTAGAAGTCAGATGATATTTTGAATGTTGAAATTCCAAAAATCTTCTTGTTTTCATATTTCCTGATGCTTTTACTCTTAAATTTTTCAGGATCCTGCGGAGGCGGACAAGTTGTTGAAAATTCAGAGGGAGTTGGATGAGACAAAAATTATCCTTGTGAGTTCATAGCTATGTGTTTTACATGTATCTGGTCTTTGCATAATTGCATTTCCTAATTCTATTGGCCCTGTATTGAGGATTCTATTGTAACCCCCACCTCTATCTATTTTCTAGTAAGATGCACTTTCAATTCCTTATTCCTTTATCCTCGCTGCCCACCAGTTTTTGGTTATCAACAGTTCAAAAACTATCTATGCCAATTTGATCTGTGGCTTGGACAAATAGGCAAGTAGCGCTCAATTATATTATGATATTTCATAACAAAGGGGCATAGAATTGGCTCTGCTAGTTGCTTTGCTATCAAGGGCATACAATTCTATGGACTCTTCCACCCTGCGCTGCACCTGTAATAATAAGAGAGTAAGGGCATGTCAGAGTATTAATATTTTTAGATGTCTGCATAGTGAGAGCATCAATATATGGGTAAGCTCCCTTGTTGAGATGGAGAAATGTGATGATATATTGAAATTATCATAGTGTGACTGCCAAGTGCAGCCCCAAGGTGAAGATGATCAATGGTTTTGCTGTTATTGCAGGAAGAAGCAATTTAGCAATATATTTACTTGTTTATTGAGGATAGGAGAGATGATTGATTTATTGGTGGAGAATTGCTGGTAACATGGGATTCTCTTATTTGTAGCATGGTGAATTGGTTTGATTTGACGTTGTTTAGAAGACCATAGATGATCTCCAAAGTGATGGTACATGAAAAATATTCTCCACTACTCACAAATAGAGAAAATTTGAGTTTTTTATGGTTATTCCTTATCCTATGATGTTTTAGGAATCCTACTCTTACTTTATTTGAACCAGTGGAATGTATTTGAATTCAGGATTAGGCTTAGCTCTTCTGCAATCTATCAGGTAGCAAATAGCAATATCATCTTTTTGGGTGGATTACATAGGATTATATTTTGATTCTTGTTTTCTCTTCAAGCTGCAAAATGTGGAAAATCTTGGGGCTACTTCAGTTTCATGACTTCTTTTAAGGAAGCTAGAATGATATGAAATCTAACAAGAATATACAGATGAGACAATGCTTGTTGTTTGCAGGATAGCCATCTATAAGTCCTGGTATCAATATTTATGGTTGGAAGCAAAAAACTTTTCTCTTTGCTGCTGGTTGATTACATAGGATTGTGCAACAAGCTTGGTGAAAATTTTTGGAGAATGAATTGTTTTATAAGGTTTCATTAAGCCAATGTGGATATACTATGAAAGGAAATTACAGGTTGTAGTAAGAAAGTAGCAAGTGAAGTGCTAGGTAGGTCTAAAGGGTTAGGGCCTGAACCATAATAATCATAGCAGTGGAATAATGAGGTACAAACATCCATTAGGGCAAAACAAAATTGGTGTAGGAAGTTACTAAAAGTAGCAATTGAAGATGCCTGAAGAATATAAGAAAGTAAAGAGAGAGGCTAAGAAAGCAATTGATGAAGCCCAAGGTAAAACCTTAGCAGATTTGTACAAAAATTGGGAGCGGTAGAGGGGGAGAAGGAAATCTACAAGCTAGCACTTTTGAGAGAGTAAGGGTAAGGATTGGAACTAAGTTAAGTGTATTAAAGATGATTGTCAATTGGATTTAACAGTAGATAGTGAGATGAAGGAGAGATAGAGATACTATTTTGACTAGCTGTTCAACACAAGCCATGAGAATGACTTGACAAACTTTAATACTTCTTTGATAAACAGAAACCATAACAATACCCGTAAAATTAGGCCTATAGAAGTTAAGGAGCCATTGAAACATATGAAGGTCGAAAAAGCAACTTCCATACTTCTTTGACAAACAGAAACCTTAACTACCCTGTATAATTAGTTGAAGTTAAGGAGGCATTAAACATATGAAGGTTGAAAAAGCATGTGGTCCTAATAGTATCCACATAGAGGCCTGAAAGTCTCTTAGAGAGGCGAGAGTTGCTTGGTTAACCAAGTTTTCAATGGTATATTGTTATATTTAAGCAGAAAGATGCAAATGAGTGGAGAACTTTGATTTCTATCTATAAAAATACGAGAGATATTAAAAGTTGTATAAACTATTGTGGTATTAAATTTCCTAGTCACATGATGAAGTTTTGGGAAAGAGTGATAGAACATAGACTTTGGAACATTGTAAAAGTGTCATGTGTCGAAGAATCAGTTTGGCTTTATACTTGGTAGTTCTATTACAAAGGCTATATTTTTGCTAAGAATTGATGAAAATTGTTGGGGAATATGGTGTTCACTGACTTAGAGAAAGTATATGGTAGAGTGTTGAGAAAAGTACTGTTGTGCGAACTGGAGAAAAAAGGAGTTTACATCAAATATATGCTCACCTTTTAATAAATAAATAAATAAATAAAGAGAATATAACAAAAAAACTAGTGATATACACTGCGATCCAACTTCGGTTCCATCTAGCGCTCACCTTTCGCAATCTAGCTTTCAGCCAGCAGCCATTTAGATATGTTTTTCTTAATTTTCTTCTTATATTTGCTTTCTATTGTCTTTTTTCTTCTTTTTGTTTTTCTCACGTTCTTGATTCTGCTCCCTTCTATCTAAATTCCAATGTCTTAAAATGTGGTTCGTTATGCTACTGGTTTTGTTTTTCATTTATGTGTGTTTCTTTTCTGTTCTTTTTTTTTTTTCTTTTTTTGATAACTTATGATCTGGTTCATCATGTGTTTTATTTTTATTCTTTTAATTATTGCACCTCACCTTGCTCGAGTGCGTGCCTTTGCCCAAAGGCTAGTGCCTAGGCTTGAACAGCCCTTTGTGCCTTTAATTACTATGATATTGTCTTATTCAGTAAAACTAGCGAGGGTGTAAACCAGAAACTTAGAATTATGGAGAAGCACTCTTGAGAAAAGGGATTTCCAATGAAGCAGAAGTAATATACAAAATACATACAGTGTGAGTTTGGCTTCAATAATAAGAATGGAGGTGAGATTTAATGGCATCATGGTGCATGAGTGTAGTCAATTCAGATATTTAGGCTATGTATCCAAGAAGAGACATCATAAATGAAGATGTGCTGCACAATGTTAAAACAGGATGGATGAAATAGAGGAATGCTACTTGTGCGTCATGTGATAAGAAGATATCTAACAAAATGAAAGACAAATTATATAGAATAGTGGTGAGACGTGCGATGTTATAGAGGAGTGAATGTTAGCATTGAATGCCGACATGTTACAAGATAAATGTTGCAGAAATGAGGATGTTAAGATGGATGTATGGTCACATAAGATTGGACAAAATTAGGAATAACCACATCCGATAAAAGGTGCGAGTAGCATAGGTTGGGGTTAAAATTAGAGAAGCCTGAGATGGTTAACCCTTCGACCATAATTAGTTTGGGAGGAGGGCTTGATTGTTGTTGTTGTTACTATTGTAATGAATTGTTTTATAAACAAATTAAACAGAGACTGCAGAGATCCTTCTTACGTGTGTTGTTTCCTTTTTTCCCCCTTTCCTAAGGGGAATTTGATATTGAAATTATAAGTATATACTTTTGGATGGAATGAGCTTGGGAAACTAGCATTCCCTTAAATCTGAGTTTATGCCACTGATAAACAAAGCTTGCAATTGACTGGTAGTAAAACGCTTAGCATCTCGAACTGAAAAATTGAAAGATCTTCTGGACTTGAGTTTGTTCCTTGGCTTTGTTCTATGTTGACATTAATGTGTTTCAATTCATGGAACATATGAGAATCATATGTTTAAGGAATTTGTTGTGTTCATTAATTGTTTTTTCCTCTAAATGCTTCAGTCCTGTCATATATCTGTAGTTCAACCTTGTTACCTTTTGACCTCCTATTTACTATTTATCTCTTTGATATGTATATATGGGTTTTTAGCTTTTTCTCAATTTGCTTGCAACAGCATAAAACTATTGACAGTGTCCTTGCACGAGGTGAGAAATTGGACAGTCTAGTTGAGAAGAGTTCAGATCTGAGCGCTGCTTCTCAGGTACTTCCACAAGAATTTATACGCTACCATATTCCTTTGCTAGATAATATCTCTTATGCCTAGCAAATATGTTTATTGCATTTGTTTTTGTCTTCTCTAATTATGTTCTTGAGATAAATTTTATTATTATTGCTTCACCATTGGTTCATGTACTTTAAGGCATGTGAATGTTTTAAATTTAGAAGTGCCCTGCAATTACAATTGTCGTAGCTTGCTAAGTAAGGTGCCTGAAACTAATGCATAATTATTCAAGTGGGATATGATTAGTTGAGGACCCGTTATGATACTTTTAGAAAGCTATTTATGCTTTTGGTTGTGAGAGGAAAGAGGAACATTCTCCTGCTTCTCGATAAAATATTATTCATTATGTATTTATCTTCTACTTTTTTTTTTTTTTTTTTTTTTTGTTATGATAGCTTTTAGAAAGCTAATTTATGCTTTTTGGTTGTGAGAGGAAAGAGGAAACATTCTCCTGCTTCTCGATAAAATATTATTCATTATGTATTTAGCTTCCTACTTTTTTTTTTTTTTTTTTTTTTTTTGTTCTCAAATAAAAGCTATGCTTGTTCCATTCATGATTTTGAAGGTTGCTAACATATAAAACTTATGGTGGTCATTGGGACAGATGTTCTACAAGCAAGCAAAAAAAACCAATCAATGTTGCACCGTACTGTAACCTACCAAAGCAAGCAGCATAAGGTAATATGCAAATTCACTTGTTATAGTGCTGTGGTGGATAGAAAATGTGATTGTAATATGTTAATATATCATTTTATCTATTGTTTGTCAGACTCTGTAATATCCACTTCTTGATATTTTCTCTTGGATCAGAAAAAAAAAAAAAAAAAAAAAAAGTGAAAAAGAAGAAAAAAAAAAAAAAAAAAAAGTGAAAAAGAAGCCAGAAAGTCAACTAACAGTTCTTGTTATAGTTTTTGCACATCTTGTTAAGTTAAATAGCTCAGTTCCATGGGCATGCTGTTACGTGGTTCTCATTCTTTTCTTTCCAAGTATTATAAAGTTACTTATCTTGATGGAATGCTCGTACAAGTCATGTCGCGTATGTTGATGTGTAATGTTGGGCTCTCTCTTAGGTTTGCGATTTTTATTAAATAATGTATGGAGCAAATTGACTGATCTTTGTTTTCTGGTTTGTCTTTATTATGTTGTTTGAAAAAAAGAAAAAGAAAACACTTACATTTTTTCTTGTTTATTTCAGTTACAGTTTTTTGCTATTTTTGATATTTGCGATTAACACTACCTTCAGACCAATTTAAGAATGTCCTTAAATCAATTTATATATCTGGATTTGAAAACTCACTTTTCTATATTTAGACGTTGACTCAAGCCTTTGTTTGGAAAATAATGGTGGAATGAGAGAAATGACGGAAAACAATGAGGAATTATTAATTTTCCTTTCATAGTTGTTTGTCACCGTTGTGTTTGGGCATACCAAAGGAAAGAAAATAAATTTATTTTTCGAGGAAAGGAAATTTTGTTATTGAAAATTGACGATTTTGCCTCATTTATTTTTTATCAATAGTATATTATTTTAGTTATTTTTTAAAAAATGGCTGAAGTTTGTTGATTAATTTGGGGTAGTAGGATTATTTAATAAAAATAAGTGACAGTTTCACTTTTCTCTATTATTTTCTTTCCAGATCGGAGAGATTTAAAATATATTCATGACTTCAGGTGAAAAATAAATACATGGAATATAACTTCCTTTAATGATTTTTTAGACTGAGTTTTCCTTTTATTAGATATTTTTCATAGTTATTTTATTTCCATTAAAAAAATACCACATGGGGTATAACTTTCTTCAATATTTTTTTTAGACGAGTTTTCTTTTTCTTATATATTTTTCATAGTTATACTCACATCCAGAGAGAGACTAAGGATTGTTTGGCTGAATTTAAATGTTGAATCTGAGTAGTTTACTAAGCTTAACAATTAAAAATAATTAAATAGTTATATCGAGAGTTAGATGTTAGATGTTGAATGACTGGATTTAAATGTTGAAACTGAAGAGCTTATTAAGCTAAACAATTAAAAATAATTAAATAGTTGTATTGAGAGTTAGTTGTTGAGAAGCGGTGTGTATATATATATATATATATGCAAAAAGGTGTTAATAAACTTTTATCAAATGGTTTCATGGGATTCAACCAATTGTTTTGATCTGATTGTGGAATAGCATCTAAAAATAAAAATTTTATATTATCAAAAGATTTCCTGCGATTATTTTTAATTTAAAATGAATTCCATCATCAACTTTGATAATAGTGTAATATTATTCCTGCCTTAATTAAAAATGTAAATTGTAAAAAAAAATATCATGACCATCCAAAAAGATAGCTTTTAATTTTATCCAATGAGAAAGATTTCAAATTTTTTTAATGAATGATTTGAATATCTATTGGATCTAATAGCAAATTACAGAGTAGATTATCGGAACTTTCGATTCATAGATATGAATTTTAGACCATCTTATTGAACGGAATAAGCTGAAGGTTTCACCATCCTCAATTTAGTACGCAACAGGTTTTTCATATTCAGATAATGGAAGAATACTTGTGGATTGGATCATTTGAGGATTAGCAAGAATGTCATTTTGCAGATTTTCCATATATAGCACTACCTTACCCATTACATCAGAAAGAAAATCAAAGAAACACATATATTACCAAGATAGAAAAGACCCATGATGGACCCATTGCTTTTCCTTCTATAGACAAAAGCAGCAGGTGACTTTACTATCTCACATACTCTCCACTACCAACCACACAACTTCAATAATTGCAGGAAATGTTGGTACAATTATTGTATATTTCTTGAAATCTTTTACTTAGCTACTAGCTGTTTTCTACTTTCCAAAAAGGGATTTGATCCACCAAACTCCTTTAGTGTCCTTAGGACCTTCTTCTCCTTCTGGTGGTGGGTCACTCTGTGGTGTCTTGTGTAGCTTACTCACATCATATCCTTCTTCTTTAGCCCTCTCCACAAGCTGGTTGTATATCTCATCATCTAAATGAGTTTGCCTGCACAACACCTGAAAACCAACAAACCAAAACCCTTAATTAATTTAGTTTATCTTTCATTCACTCTAATGCAGAATTCATAAAATCTGTCAAAATAATTCCAAATAGAAATTTTGAACATTTTAACCTCCAACGCAATTTCAAGATCAACCAAACACACCCTAGAATCTGTTCTAATATTTAAAAAAGAATTAAGATAAGAAGATAAGAGGCATACCCAAAGATAGTTTCTGCTAGGTTGGCCAATCAAAGCATAGGTATAATCTTCATCAATATACAAAACCCAGTAATCTCCAACAACAGGGATGATAGGCAAGAATGGTGGGACATAAAATTTGACCTTGAGTTTAGCTTCATCACTTTTAGGATCAGCTTTATAGGCAGTACCTTCTATAGAATCTCTTTTACCATCACTCCATGTCTCATTAAGGACATGTACAGTACCATCTTCATTCAAAGTATAAGTAGCCCTTGTGTTCACTCCATTCTTTGGCTGAAATCTTGAAGGAAATGAAGCTATTTCATACCATCTACCCATATACCTCTTTATGTCTAGCCCTCTCACCACTTCCATCTCTTTCTTGGCTCCTCCTGCCATTGTTGGAATCTTGATTCTTGAAACCTAGGTTTTCTTGAATTTTGAAATCAGAGTTTTAATTACTCGTACTTGTCTATGGGTGACATTTATAGAGAGAGAGAAGGGGGGGGTGAAATTTTGAAAATCAGAGTTTTAATTACTCGTACTTGTCTATGGGTGACATTTATAGAGAGAGAGAAGGGGGGGGGGGGGGGGAGGGGGGGGGGGGGGAGTGTGATAATAATGTGGATAAAATGAGGAGGTTGCAACTAGGATATTTGGGTGCCACGTGGAAGGATGAGGGCCTCACATGACAGGGGGAGTTTCTAGGTCCTTCCTGTGAGTATGTGTTTGGGGGTTCAGTTAGAAACTGGTTTGGAAGGAAACAAACTTGAGAAGGAAGGAAGGGAACTTTGTAAACAAAGAAACGTTGTTCACGCGTGTGGCCAACTATCTTCTACATCTTACATCTTTATTCAAGAAATTGAACATAATTTTAGTTCACACGTACAAGCAAATCCAACAGAGATATTTCTGACTATTCATTAAAAAAAATAAAAATAATTTTTTAAAATTTTTTATTGGCTGATTTGGTTCATAGCCAAATTCATATATTGAATCTAAGTAAATTTTATTTATATATCGAATCTAACAGCCTGTTTGGATTGAGTCGTTCTACAGGACGAAAGAAAATATCAATGGGAAATAAAGAGGGAATGTAACTTTATCCTGTTTGGAAATGCAGAGAAAATAGCGAAGGAAAGAAAATTTACTGCAAATTTCTCTTGAGCCCACCAAAAACCAATCTCTCCAAATCGGAGAGAAAATAACTGATTAGCAGTGAAAAATGCAGTGTTTGACTGTTTGTTGCAATTACAATAATACCCTACTACTCCAAATTCTAGCCATTAATGAAATTTTGTAAAGTTTCAAAATTAATACACTAATTCACTTCTCAGAAATTTACTGAAGTAAAAAATACAGTAAGCGAGATCTGAGATGTCGAGAAAATAAAAGAGAAGATAAAGCCCATGCTAGGGGTGGCCACGGTTCCGGAACCCGCGGTTCCGGTTCCGATTCCAAAAAAATTGGAACCGGAACCGAACCGAAAAGTTCCGGTTCCGGTTTGAAACCGAACGGTTCTGATTCCGGTACGGTGACCAAACCGATGGTTCAGATCAATTTTCCGGCAAATCACATAATTTTAAATTTTAAATGAAATGAGAACCGATTTTTTAAAAAAAAATACTTGAACATAAAAAATAAAAAAATACACTTAAAAAATAAAAAAATACTTCAATTAAATTTATTTTTTTAAAGACTTGAAATTTATTTTTTTAAAGACTTGAACATAATTAATTTTTAAATCAAAAATTTTTTTTAAAAAATTAAGAAGATTTCACAACAAATTTAAAAAAAAAAAAAAATTGGTCTGTTAGAACCGCCGTTCGAACCGGTTTGAAACCGGAGGTTCTACCGGACCGGGGAAACCGGCGGTTCCCGGCCATTTTCTGGAACCGCCGGTTCCTAGTTCTAGAAATCTGAACCGGAACCGAACCAAAAATTTTCCGGTTTCGGCCCGGTTCCGGTTCTCTCGTTTCGGTTACGGTTCGGGACCGGTTCGAATCAACGGTTCGGGACCGGTTCGAACCGACGGTTCCGATTCCCGAAACCGTAATATGACCATCTCTAGCCCATGCAATGAAAGGAAAGCCATTTATGTTTTCTTTTTTTCTTATAAGCATATATAAATAAATATAAAAGGCAAGCATATATGTACTTACGTGTTTACGAATTAATAGGAATGTATAAATTTACTCGTGAATTTTGTAATTTCAATCTTGTGACACTCTCAATTTTGTGAATGACTTATTATCCATTTAAATTTACAAATTTTAGTAACATTACATAATTTTTCACATTAACATTAATTATTTTAAATTTTTTATTTTTATATGTAAAATATTTATTTAATATGTAGTTAGCATGGTTTTTAGAACAATAATTTTCATATTTTTTAACTTTTCAATAAATTTTTAATTGATCTAATTTTACAAATAAAAATATTTAATAAAATAATTTTACAAATTAAAGTGTTTAATATATGTAATTCAATAAATTGAAGTGTTTGATGATTCACAAAAGAAAAAGGTGCCATAAGTTCAGAATAACAAAGTTCATAGGTGAAATTAATCATGACTTAATTCACAAACCTACTTAATTATTTTTTTATTTTTTTATTTTTTGGAGTATTAAAGAGAAGATTTAAACTTGATTTATTATCAGATTATACATGTATTTATCATTAAGTTATGTATTGTCATTCGTAGCTTTTTCAAATAGCAGTTTTCATTTCAATATGACATGCATGGCATATAAAACTATACAACTTAGAGAGGATTAGCTATCATATGCATATTTCCCTCATTATTTAAAAAAAAAAAAAAAAAAAAAAAAAAAAAAAAAAAAAAAAAAAAAAAAAAAAAAAAAAAAAAAAAAAAACAGCAACTATCCATTGTCCTTTTTTCAGTTCGCACAAAAGTTACTATCATTATCAAAAAACAAAACTGAAAAAAAAAAAAAAAAAAAAAAAACAGCAACCTTATCATTGTCTTTTTCAGTTCCGCACAAAGTTACTTCATTTATCAAAACAAAACTGAAGAAACCATCAAAACTAGGCAAATGACATTAAGATCTTACAATCACATTACATGTATAACATGTTACCTCTTTTTCTTTTCCAAAAGATACTATGCCCTAATGCTTAAATTTTCCTTGAATTTATGTAAATTCTAAACTATCTAACGTATGATTTAAAGTTTTTGTTATCATCAATCAACTTCATGATCATAGTGAGACCCTAAAAATTATTATTGGAAATTGCACACGTCAAATCTAAAGTTCTAAGTTATTACTAAAAATTATAACTTTAATGACACGATAGGTCGCTAAAGCTTTTAGAGTGTCATAGGAATAAAATTCTTAGTTCCAATTTTATACATTAGGACGAGGTAGTATTCTGTGATAATACTATCTATATCTATATAAATATATAAAAACAAAACTTTAAAAGTTGACATGGCACAAATGTAGAGTTTTGAAGTGATGATTTGGCAAGTGAATAATATGTGAGTATAGGATTTATAATTAAAAAATATTTCAATACCCATTAATTATAATAATTTATTCACTAATAATGGTTCTCAATATCATATTTTTTCTTGAAATTGATTAAGATATTAATATTATAAACATTTTGTTACTCTAACATATTCATAATTTGTGTTTTATATTTTTTTTTGGGGTTGTCATTTGTAGAAGGTAACTAAATGAATAATTTTACAAGAATTTTCTGAAAATTATCTATTTAAGATAATAAAAAAATACTCTCTCTATCCCAAAATGTTTGTCCATGTTTCTTATTCACTTGACTTAAGAGATATTTACTTTTCCTTTATATATATCGTTATAAATGATTTTAAATTCTAAAAATAACTTTTTTTTTTCAAAGGAGGACAATTTTGAAAAAATATAATTATTTTATATGATGTGACATTATAATTAATCTATTTCTTAAACTTTATTTCTTACACTTTATATAATAGTCAACAGACAAATATTTTGAAAGAGAATAAAAATTTATATAATTCGCGCATCAATGCCGATACATTACTGGTTATTTAAAGAAGAAGAGAACCTTTTGATGCCAGGGCTTTTGGGCCATAATATGTACATTATAAATTAATAATGTGAGGCTAATGTCTGTAGTTTATAGTTTGTCCCATCACTTGCTGTTTAAGGTTTATAGTGGGTTGGCATCAGCAATTCAGCATTGTTGGCAGCTTGTTGATTATTACTGTAGAATTATTTGAGTCAAAAAAAGATTCACTCTTGACAACGGATACTGAACTTTGCCTCATCTTTTTACCTCTCTCTGCTAAAACCAAACAAAAAATGAAAAGCAATTAACAAGAAGACAGATATAAAGAAAGAAAAGCAACTGAGCTTCAATCCCTTAACCCTCATCTCTGCAGAGAGATAGAAGAGAAAAAACAATGTCGTCTTGTTTATCTCTTCTGCTACTTCTTTTTCCCATTCTTGGAACATTACCAACTGCTAATTCACTGCCTGCATTTTTCCCTAGAGCAGGTTACTACCAATATCTAACTAAAGAATCAAAGGTCATAAACCAAAAAATCCCTTACAAGACCCATTACTTTCCTCAGATTCTTGACCATTTTACATTTCAACCGAAGAGCTATGAAATCTTTTACCAAAAGTATCTTATCAATGGCCAATACTGGCATAGAGGAGCTCCTATCTTTGTTTACACTGGAAATGAAGGTGACATTGACTGGTTTGCAGCCAACACTGGTTTCTTGCTGGATATTGCTCCAAAGTTCAGGGCTTTACTTGTTTTTATTGAAGTACTGTTCTGTTTTAAGAGACAAATTTTGTTTGGTGTTACAATAGAAATTGATTAAGCACTTAAAATCACTATCTGGATTTTGCTCAAAACACTAGGAGAAACATTTTTTTTTCCTCTATGTTGCTCCCAAGAAAAATCACAAAAAAACAAAAAAGAAAACTCTTTCGCTTGTTTCTCAACTACTATAAGTATAACAGTGGGTTCCCAGATGCTAAAAGCTGTTCCTGGGTCTCAAGAAAATGATAGGAGATAAAATGAATGACTGATCTGGTGAAATCTGGGTAATGGTTTTATCCAGAGAAGTAATGTGTTTGTTTCTCTTGGAATTTCAGCATAGATTTTATGGGGAGTCGTTGCCATTTGGGAAGGACTCATACAACTCCGCAGAGACGTTAGGGTACTTGAATTCACAGCAAGCATTGGCTGATTTTTCAGTTTTGATAAGGAGCTTGAAGCAGAATCTTTCCTCCGAAGCATCTCCTGTGGTGGTTTTTGGTGGCTCTTATGGAGGAAGTAAGCTCAAAGTCCAAAACCTTTCTCACTCTTTTGTTACTTTCCAAGTTTTTCCTTCGTAATTTTTCTTGAACATATATGATTACTCTTCATCTCAATTCACATGACATGAAGATATATATGTAATTTTCTCGATTCAGTGGCAATTTCTTGAAGTAGTTTGCGTAATTGAAAGAATGAAAGCATTAATGGAGCAGATTTTATTGCTCTTTGCAGTTATTTTGCTGTCATTTGAGTAGTCTTTGCAACTGATTTATCAAATAGCTTAGTTGGTATTGTTCCCTTTAATTTCATGCGACCAGTTTGATTACTTTCTTTGCTTCTTCTCAGTTCTCATCAATTGCATTTCTAGTTATTCATCCTCTATATCTGTCAGTGCTGGCAGCCTGGTTCAGACTGAAGTACCCGCACATTGCCATTGGTGCGGTGGCATCATCAGCCCCTATTTTGCAGTTTGATGACATTACTCCTCGGTCAAGCTTCTACGATGCTGTATCCCAGGATTACAAGGTCTCTTCTTCTTTCTACTACATTGTGCTTGCAAAGTTGATCTGAAATTTTCTTGGATTCTCATGTTTCCCTTTACGTTTCTATTCGTAAATTTGAATATGGGCAGGAGGCAAGCTTGAATTGTTATGAGGTGATAAAAGGGAGCTGGACAGAGCTGGAGGCATTCTCAGCTCAGAAAGAAGGGTTGCATGAACTAAGCAGAACATTCAGAACCTGCAAGTAAGTTATGACCTTGGCACTCAAAATTTATCATAAATAGAAATTTTGGAATAATTGACTTTCTGTTCTTGCTGAAGTTAAAACAAATGATGTGTCAATTTTGTGAAAAACCTTCTAAACTTAAGTAATCCACAATCCTAAACTAGTTAGGCTTCTCAGCTTTATGCTTGTGGAAAACCCTTCTAAATTCTTGAAAACCATTTATCTAGATGGGGTAAGACTATTTACTTGATTCCAGTGCAATTTATTACAGTAATTGTTTAATCGCTTCTTATTATTATTTTATGTTACATGTGGATTTTCTTCCAAATGAAATTCTAGTATTGCTTTGTAATTTCTCCACACATGGATGCATAAAGAAATTTTAAAGATTCCATTTTACTTGAGGAAATTTTTTGCACAGGTTAATGAAACTAAAATGATGGAATGATTCTATTCGAGAACTAAAAAGATGTTGACTGTACAACTTGTGCTCAGTTTAGCCCAATTTATTTCTTCTCATGTACAGAGATCTTCGTTCACTAGATTTTGTCTGGGACTGGCTATGGTCTGCTTTTGTTTACACAGCCATGATGAATTATCCAACTGAGGCAAATTTTATGATGCCACTACCTGCCTATCCTGTGAAAGAGGTATGGCTTTTCGACGTGCATAAGATGCACATAGTTTTTGATTGCAAATTTCTGTGCTCAAATATCTGTGATATGGTGTCCCTTGTCTGCAATGCAGATGTGCAAGATCATTGATGGATTTCCACCAGGGGCTTCTAAGATTAGCAGGGTTTTTGCAGCTGCAAGCTTATATTACAACTATTCTCATGGTGAGAAATGCTTTGAGTTGGAAAATGAACATGATGCTCATGGCCTTCATGGTTGGAACTGGCAGGTACAACTTATTTTATTCATTTATTGCTCTAATTGTATAGCCTATTTCTTGATTTATTTATGTCAAAAAAAAAAAAAATACTAGGAAAAATGCTCAATTAAACTCTTGAAGGCCTTAATTATTGATCACAAGAGTAATCTGGTTTGTAGATTTCACAAGACAATTGAAATGATAAAAACATTACAGGCCAATCATGTCAATGACATTGAATTACAAAGTGCATTAGTACACGAAAAAGATGGTGTCTGATAAACTTAGTAAGCGCATAACATCACATTATTAGAAGTTAAATGTTCCAAAATCACTCAATTGCTATGTCTTACAAATATTTAAGCTAGCAGTAGTCTATTTCTACTAACATTTTTGCCAACAATGATGCAGGCATGTACAGAGATGGTCATGCCGATGACTTGCTCTAAAGAGAGCATGTTTCCTCCATCTGGCTTTGATTACAAAGAGTTCTCAAAAGGATGCAAGAAAAAATATGGGGTCATGCCTCGACCGCATTGGATCACTACTGAATATGGTGGCAAAGTGAGGTTTCCTTATCAAATTTTCTTCTAATGATTTCTTTTTGGCTGCCTACGGGGTAAAGTGAGTAACCCTGAATAATTTTTTCTCATGTATAGAGAATCGATCAAGTATTGAAGAGATCTGGTGGCAACATTATATTCTCTAATGGGATGCAAGATCCTTGGAGCAGAGGAGGGTCAGTAGTAGAATACTTCTTTTCATTTTTTCAATAGATTTATTCTTTCTATCAACTGCACAGGAGGTTTCATCATTTGACTTCCATGATTTGACTGATGCTCATTAGTTGAGTTCTTGAAAATATGGATTCACTTTCTTGTCCTTCATTGTAAGTTCTGTTGAGTGGACAGTATCCACTACTTCGACCTCAAATCCAGTATACCAGTAGATCATCAAAGTGTTCTTGCATGAGTTAAAGTGGAACTTCAGAATTTTTGCATTACAAGGATGTGACATGACATCTAAACCACACACTAGTCAATTACTAAACTAAGAAAAGGAATACAGTTAGTCAATTTCTGAACTGGAATTAGCATAAAATATGTAGTTTAACCACTCCTGACATATCATTTACAAAACTAATTTGGATTTGTGTATTACAGTTCTCCTATTTTTTCTATTCCTTTCAAATTTACCTCGAACTAAGTTTCATCACCATGAAAGACCTTATGTTATTTGCTTATTCTGGGCATTCATACTTATTGCTTCCACATGAAAGATAAAATACAATGATCTAACTGATATTTTCTCAAATCTTTCAGCGTCCTGAAGAATATATCTTCTAGCATCATTGCACTTGTGACCGATAAGGGTATGTAAAACTTTCTTCTTCACTGTTAGCATACGTAGAAGCACTGTTGTTAGAAAATAAGCTTCACATAAAATAATAAGTCAATTGGTTTATGCAAGATGGACTCGAACACTCATTTTTACATGTTGCAATCCTATGAACTTTAATATGGTATCAGAGTTTTCTCTAACAAGCTGAATCTTGGATTTGAGGGAACATAATCTATCTTTTGGAGGCCATAGGTATTAATATATTTTCTTTTCTTTTTTTTTTTATCATTACTTTCAGGAGCTCATCATGTTGATTTTAGATCTTCAATGAAAGATGATCCATATTGGCTTAGAGAACTGAGAAGCCAGGAAGTTGAGATCATTAGCAAGTGGATAGATGAGTACTACGCAGATTTGAAACTGAGGGTAGATAATGCATAAGGTTTAGATTTACTCAGCAGGAACATGTTCAAGGCTTGGTGATATGTTCTTTCAATTCTCAATTTACAAATGTTCATTTTTTTTTTTTTTTTTTTTTTAGGGTAGATAATGCATAAGGTTTAGATTTACTCAGCAGGAACATGTTCAGGCTTGGTGATATGGTTTTTCAATCTCAATTACAAATGTTCATTTTTTTTTTTTTTTTTTTTAGTTTTTCTAATTCTATGTCCTGGAAAAAACCTTGGAAAAAAAAAAAAAAAAAGCAAAGTGTATTTTGAGGATTGGAATTCAAATACTACAAAGACTATCTTTTTTTTTTTTTTTTTTCCTTTTATTATATTCAAATTGTGTTTTGGTTTAGGTGGACTCAAAATTAGCACCTGCTATTATTTTACTGTAATATTCAAATTGTTTTGCTATAAGGTACAATTAAAAATATTTATGAATGGATTATTTAAGAAAAAAATATGAGAGTTTGAACTATTATTCAAGATAATAATATATACTTAAATTACAATAAATTATGGGAGAAAAGAAAATAATTAGAGAAAATAAATTAATTAAGCTAGTGAATCAAAAAGAATTTATTTTCTTTATATAATTTATTTTTTTCTATATCCAAACACAAGGAATTTTTTTTTTTAATTTGTTTTTCTCTATTTCTTTTCCAATTTCCTTTTTTTATTTTTACTCTCTGAGATGAGCTGTGGGCTTGCAATGTCCAATTATGATGCCTACCACAGTATTATATTGCTGATAAAATCAAATGATAATACATAAAAGCACCGACACTTTTTTTTAAAAAAAAGAAAAAAAAGCACCGGCACTAGTTTGGTATTTTTGTTTGCTTTTATTTTAGTTTTTAAATACAACATGCATTTTCCTCTCTTTCCTCTTTTTTTTTTTAGCATTGCAACTAATAAAAATGCTACTATTGCTCCTTTATATTATGGCAGTAAAATTTATTTTAGATATTTAATATGTTTTTAATTCTAAAAAAAAATAATCTGTAATACTAAAAGTAATATATATAAAAGTAATATATATATATATTATATATATATATATAATATTATAATATGGAATATATATGGAATAAGATTAGTGAATTAAAATAAATAAATTTCACATTTCATAAGAATAAAATATATTATAGATGTAACACTTGATAAATAATTAAAAATTAAAAATTAAAAATTGTTTAATAACATTTAATATTTAATTAAAAATAATTTTACATATAAATAATTATTTAAGGAAGTTATCTTTAAGAAGTAGAATTTAAATATTTATGTACATGTATATTTTAAAAAATAATTTCTAAACCATCACAAACAAGTTTAATTGACTTTAATTTTCCTTTCTTTTAATAAATATTTTATTTATTATTAACACTAAAAAATATTATTGCTTCTTTACCACCATCCAATTCCATTGTAGTGGAGAAAGAGTGGATCTTTCCTTCCTGTGACTAGATTTTGTGAATTAACTGTCTCTGCGACAGACACAGTGAATCCTCTAACCTAATAGAAACTTAAAAAGAACCCACAACAGTACATTCAATTCCATCAATGCATCCACGTTACATCTCTCGTTAGAGACACCGAAACTCTGTAGTTCTTAGAGGGTATACATATAGGAAGATAAATAGAGAGAGAAACAAGCAAAAATGTCAAGGAGATCAGGGGCTTGCTTGAGATGTTGTTTGGTGATATTTGCAGTGGTTTCAGCTTTAGCTGTGTGTGGCCCTGCTCTTTATTGGAGATTTAAGAAAACCATTGGATTTTCTGGTTCTAAAATTTCTTGCCCTCCTTGTATCTGTGATTGCCCTCCTCCTTTGTCTCTTCTCAAGATTGCTCCTGGTATTGCTCTCTCTGCATCTGGGTTTTTTTAAAGTTACGATTTTTGATTGGTTTATGTTAATTTTACTGTAATTAATGGTTTCATCAATTTGAGGTTTTGATCTATTGCTGTTCCTAGTTTTGGATCCTGAGCTCTTCTTTGCTTTGTCGATGGAATAGTTATATGTTCGTTTGAGGGTGATTTACGGGTGCCTGCTTTATTAATTTGAGTTGGTCATCCTTCAATCAATGAAATGAAACCCATTTTATTTTTATTAATTTACTTGTCTTTTTTATTCTTTTGGAGGGGAACAGTAGCTAAAGCTTTTCCTTTTCAGTTTTAGACTTGTTTCTCTTGCTGATTGTAGACTTCTATATTTTTTTTCTCTTATTTTGTGTTTTACAAGTTTGATGAACCTGCTTTGAGGCGGATGACATCACCAAGATCTGACCTTATAGTTTCTTCATGTGATCTGAGTATGAATGGCAGGCTTCATTGCTTTCTCTGTTGATATGTTAGCATAATTGTGCAAATATACACGCATAATAGATTTTTTTTTGTTTTTGAAGTTAACGCATAATAGATTTTAGTGCTTGAAGCCCTTAATGAATATAATTTGATGAATAAAATTAACTATGTAGTCAGTTTCCAAGTCATTATAAGTTTAATAGTTAACACTTTCGTAACAGTTCACTTGTACTATTTTGTTTGTGACCATTATAGTTGATTCCTACAGAAACAGCAATTGAATAACTAAGGATGATTATTTGAACAAATATTTTACCATTGGTCATGAATTGAATATTCAGTTGCTGCCACAATACCATTGGTCATGAATTGAATATTCAGTTGCTGCCACAATACCATTGGTCATGAATTGAATATTCAGTTGCTGCCACAATACCATTGGTCATGAATTGAATATTCAGTTGCTGCCACAATACCATTGGTCATGAATTGAATATTCAGTTTTCTTGAATGAATTCATGAGGAATTTTTGTATATTTTAATCCTTTAATTTATAGTTCTTGATGCTAAATTATTCATGTAGATGTCTTCAGGAATTTTTTTTGCATCATACATGGTGAGGAAATTGGTTTCTGAGTAATGAAAATAGCATCTTCTTATTCCTATCTCATACTCTTAAGTGAATATGATTTTCACACCTTTCCTGTAATTGCGACTGAATATTCACAAGGTAGAGGGACATATGTACCTTAACATAGACCTCTGATTACTCAAATTTTAGCTTTCACATTAAGCTTGTCCTTTATCGACTGCAGTGTGGACCATCTCTTGATCTACCTGTTTATTTAAGATCTAGTGCATTTTAATGATAAGAAGACCTCTGTGCTTTTTCATGTTTTTGGTTTATGCTAGAAACCTTTACTTAGGCAGTGTTAGATAAACTATTCAACATTTAAACTTAAATTTTTCAGCATTTGTTAGTATTAAGTTGTTTGATAAAATTCATCTACATATCACTTAGAGTCGCAATTAAGATAAGCTTTACTTAATATTCTGCACTTAAAATTCAGGTTATTTTTAGCACTTAATTTTCAGTTTTACCAAGCACCAACTTAGTTTGGATGCCAAGAATCTACTCAATTGGTTTTTGGTTTAAAATCTGATTGGAGGTTTTATGCTTGTAATGAAAGCAGACAGTAATCTTCCTAAAAATTTCTTGTTTACATGGCATCCTGTAGTGTTTTACCCACGCACTTAGAATTTCTCATCAATTGCAAGCAATATATTGTTTATAGCCCTTTGATTTAGACTCTTAGTTGGCCATCTGTTGTAGATTATTATATTGTTAAATTTGGATGCTTAGTTCATTGTCAATTGAACTTCATTTGAAAATATATAACTGGATGGATGAATAGAAGTTGTTATTACATGCTTCAATCTGTGGTGCTGCATTTATTCTACTTTCTTAATTTTGTTCTAGAGTGTTATAAAACTCAAGATGAGTTTTTGTTTTTTTGTGTCTTTTCTGTGTCCTCTTTTATGAGAAATTCGTCTTTTAGGACATTGTTTGTAGCTGAAAAGCTAATGCAAGTCAGAAAACATATTCCTGGGGCAGGAGACTATCTCCAGAGACCTTGATTGTTTCATCTGTTGAAACTTTATTTCATTCAGGAGGCTGGGTTCTCTTTCTCATTCTCTCCCAATATTTGAATATTTCAGAAATCTGAGAAACTGAACACTTCTTAGTTTCTATTGGAGGTCAATTCTTTTTTAGTGAAATTATCCTGATGGGACTAATTAATTTAACAAACATTGATATTATCTGAAGATATTTGTTTGTCACTATTTCTGGGAACTCCATTCAAAACAAATTCTAGGATTATAGTTTATCTTATGGCTGGATTGCCCTTCAGTACCTTTTTCTTATATATTTTCTTTTCTTCCTTTTCTTTCCCATTTAGATGAGCATCATGCATTGAAGCTGAATATTTTACCTTTGTATTCCACATGTCCATGACAACATAATGAGTTCGTTGCAGGCTTTTTTGTTGTAGCTTTAAATATCTATGGCTAAAGATGATACTTGATGTAGAATCCAAACAGTTAACTTGACTGTTATCTAGACTGCTAGGATGTGTTTGTGATGCTAGGATATGCAACTGTAGATGAGAATGTGGACAACTTAGATATAGATAGGCATTTGTTTGTATGTCTGAAGATGTGATGGATAGTCCATTTACAGATTACTTGATTGTTAAATTTGACTTATAATGATGACCATCTCTATGAAAAGAAAACTGCTCTCCTGTCTCGTTTAAGAAGTTTCTTTATGGTTCTACATCTTACTATTGCTTTTTTTTTTTTTTTTAAAGTGGTATACTACTATATACAAGAATAGAATTCCACATTGAACTGAAAATTGTCTGCTAGTCAGAAGCTTTATATTTTTGTGCTGTTATTTATAAAGTATAAACTTATGCTTATTAGATAAAATAAATTTGAAGTCTAGAGTTTTAAGTTTGGACAAAAATCAAATCATATACTAATATTTGTTGTCTTCGTGCTTTTGTTTTGTGCTTACAGGGTTGGCCAATCTCTCAGTCACAGGTTAGATCTCATTTTATCAGTTGTCTTGGTGATTGAACTCATTTGCAATTCTAAGAATATGACAGATTTGTTGTCTCCAACCTCCCTCACCCCCTCTCTTTCTTTGACACACATACATTGCACAAGTTGCTTGTACAACAAAACTAGGACATAGCTATGTTATTGGGTCTTATTTTTCTTGTGCATGCATTCCCAATTTATATAATACGGAATTTCCTCCATCCAACTGCTAAAAAGATTACATTGTGACTCTTTTATAATTGTTGGGATTCCCCATTATGGATCCAACTCTTATAACAGTTACAAGATAACATAAGCATGGTCAGCTTGTTAACTTGCATCTGCAATCTCGATTTAGAGCTCCAGTTTTCTGTTAACTTTAATGGCTACATAACTTGGGCCTATCCAATCACACAGGCAGTTTTATGTGTGGAAACAACCTAAACGTTTTTGCTAAACTTCCTTGTTATTAAAGTTTCATTGAGTTGGTATTTTTTTGTCTCAATATTAATGAGATAATTTAATCTGCAACAATTTTCCAAATTGAAGCCAATGAGCAAAAATAAAAATAATAGGACAAAAGTAACTATTTTGATGGTTGTAGTTGTTGGCACCTATGGCTGCATGTTCTTGAGTTCCCTTTGTTCAAGTTCATTTAGAGGGTCAAATTTGAGATGTCCTTTTGGCAAAAATTTCTTTGCCACCAAAAGCTTCCTATTTTCAACGACACTTGTTCTTAGTGCTAAATTTCCAACGAATATTGGTCTAGCTGATATTTTAATTTAACATATGGTGATACCACAGATTGTGGAAGCGATGACCCTGATCTTAAAAGGGAGATGGAGAAGCAGTTTATTGACCTTCTATCAGAGGAGTTGAAATTGCAGGAGGCTGTTGCTGAAGAGCACGCTCACCACATGAACATCACCTTTGCTGAAGCGAAGAGGGTGGCTTCCCAATACCAAAAAGAAGCAGAAAAATGTAATGCTGCCACTGAGACATGTGAAGAAGCTAGAGAGCGGGCCGAAGCTTTGTTGATCAAGGAAAGGAAAGTTACTTCCCTGTGGGAGCGACGGGCCCGCCAACTGGGTTGGGAAGGAGAATAATTGTCTTGTAAAATTAGCACAAACTTTTTCCCTTTCAGTTGAACTAGGGAACCATGCCTAGTAATTTATATAGGAGGCAAGCAGAATGCTTGTGAAGGTTAAGAAAATGATATATGTATTCATCATTTTTACTTGTAATTCACTTGTATTAAGACTAGCACGTTGAATGCATTTTCCTGGTGCATTTTTCCCTAGTGTTATGCTATTGAGGTTGGTCGTATAAAGGCTTGTTTTGGTTGTCTTGTAAACGACATGTGGTCTGGTACCCATCTCCAATGTTAAGGCAGAATCATGAATATGAAAGCGTCTGCTACTTGTTACTCCCTGTTTCTGTTTTTTATGTACATCTTAACAAGCTTTTTGTGACATGACTTGTGGCAGGCACACGTGTGATGAAATTTTTTATTTTTATTTACCAAGGCAACTCTCAACTCTTCAGTGTGCTACTAGCAATTCTTTTACCTGGAATCAACTCAGTCTCATTCGTTAGGGAACTTTATATATTAATTTTGGAACAATATGCTGGAATTTTATATGAAATCAAATTTAAGGTGAATTTTTTATAATTTACTAAAACTATCAAGATTTGCTATTTACACTCTCTCACACAAAATTCCAGCAAATAAAACAAGACTGCATCTATCTGTGTATCCAAACAGATTGTCAAATAATTTTCTGTCACTCACATGACATAAATATATATATTCTGTCCGTGGAGTAGTTTTTACTTTATAAAGTTATGTACTTATGTTACGTAATATGTATTATAGTCGGGCCCATAACTTGGCACCGGCAGCATTTGACTTTCTTCCTCAAACAGGCAAAAGCGGTCAAATAGCACTACCAAATGAAACCAGAGGGGGATCTCACCAAGAAACGCGCTTTCAAAGACTTTCAAAGTTAATGCACTAAATACAGCTGTGACTTTAAAGAAAACAATTATTATATTAGTATTTTAGATCTTAACCCAATAAAAGAAATCAACTTTGGATTGGATCGATCCTAAACTGCCCAAGCAGATCACCCTTGCTAACCCCAGATCATTTATTAAAAAAAACAAAGGCCGTTTTCAGTTTTTTTGGGGTCTGAAATTTTCAGTCTTTAATCTTTATTTTGGAAGAATCTGTTGGGGATGATAATGTTTCTTGGCTGGTGTTTCTCTTTTAAGTTTCTTGGAGCATAAGTGTGGATCTTTTAGTGATTCACTGATTTTTTCTATATTTGGAAACTCAGCTTTAAAATATTTGGATTTTGCGAGTTTCTTTTAATGGAAAATTCAAGAAACAGGAGAGTGGAGAAGAGAGGTTATGAGCAGAGTGTTGAAGATGAATCTGACCACTTGCCTGATCCAAAGAAGGCAAAGTTGCCTGCTTTAGCAAGGTTGTTTTGAATGCTTCATTGATTTTGTTTTAATGGGTTTTATTATTTGATTCTTGTTGTACATATGGTTTCTCGGTTATAGCAATTCATAGTTTGGTATAGCTTTTGTTCTTTATGGCTTGAAAGGTTACTTCTACTTGGGTAATTACGAGAGAAAGAATTGGGAGATTGAATTATGTTAGCTAGAATCCAGACTAGGTTTCTAACTTGGATTTTTCTGCTTTCTTTCATGACTTGGTAAAATTGGATGCAATTTGATTGAATTTGCGTTCAATGTCTTTGTGCTTCCTTGCTTTCATCTTGGTTAATTTATTTGCAGTTGTATGTGGGAAATTTATCAGTCCATTCCAATGATATATGAATTAATTTATATGCAGTGTTATTGTGGAAGCTTTGAAGGTGGATAGTTTGCAAAGACTTTGCTCATCTTTGGAACCTTTGTTTCGCAGAATTGTGAGTCATAAATTCTTTATTTTATTATTTTCCTTTTGCGATTTGGTGATAGATAAATAAAAAGAACAATGACATTGTACTGAACAATACACAGGTTAGCGAAGAAGTGGAGCGTGCTCTGACAAGATTGGGTCATGCTAAGTTGGCTACAAGGTATTAGATTTAGATGCTAAAAATTGATAGTTCGCTTTGTATTTGACTGTATAAGGATGATTACATAGTTCTAGTCAAAATATTGTTGTACTGGAATCCTATTCTGAGGATTTTATTTCATTCCCAATTTCAAAGTGAACCAGACATGAGCAATGAATATTGTTGTAAAACGTAGGTAATATCCTGAAAAATTTGACATTACAAATTGCATTTCTACCTATGGCAGGTCACCACCAAAAATCCAAGGGCCAGAAGGAAAAAGGCTGCAACTTCATTTCAGAACAAGAATGCCTCCTCACTTATTCACAGGTGGGAAGGTTGACGGGGAACAAGGAGCAGCTATCCATGTTGTCCTACTAGATGCGAGCACAGGCTGTGTTGTGCAAGCTGGACAAGAATCTGCAGCCAAACTAAATGTTGTGGTTCTGGAAGGTGACTTTAACGAGGAGGCCGATGAAGATTGGACCTTAGAACACTTTGAAAGCCATGAAGTGAAAGAACGTGAAGGGAAAAGACCTCTGCTGACTGGAGAGCTACAGGTGACTCTCAAGGAAGGGGTAGGAACTCTTGGAGATCTTACTTTCACTGATAATTCTAGCTGGATAAGAAGCAGAAAGTTCAGGCTTGGTCTTAAGGTTTCTCCTGGATATTGTGAAGGTATTCGTGTTCGTGAGGCTAAAACAGAGGCATTTGCTGTTAAAGATCACCGAGGAGAATGTGAGTTTTGGAAAGATTTTTATTTATGATTGATTTTGCTGTTGACACTTCATTTTGTGATATCTTAATTTGGAGTAGAATACTGAATTGCCTAAGCCTACATTTTAATAAACTGCGGATGACTTTGTCTTAAGCAAGTTCTAATCAACATTGTCCATGTAATCTGCAGTGTACAAGAAACACTATCCACCTGCTTTGCATGATGAAGTTTGGAGACTGGATAGAATAGCAAAGGATGGAGCTCTGCACAAAAAATTGGTAAAAGCTCAAATTGTAACAGTTGAAGATTTTCTTCGGGTTCTTGTCAGGGATCCACAGAAACTGAGAAATGTAAGAATTCCTTACTCTAGCTTTCCTTTTTTTTTTTTCCATAAACGATTAGAAATTTTTCGTATGGAGCGCCGACACATCAGTTTCGGCATGTGTCCGTGTGTCATATCAGACACTTTTCTAACACAATGAAGGGCACACATATAACATGCTAATTTTCGTAAGAGTGGTCATGTCAATGTTCTTGTGTTGTGTGACATAAACAAGTTCTGTTTACATGCCTTAAATATTTCCCTTCACTTCTCATTCCTTTTTCCATACTGATAATTTTTTTTTTGTTTTTTTTGGCTTTCAACTTTGATGTTCAAAATGCAGATTCTAGGAAGTGGAATGTCCAATAGGATGTGGGAGAATACTGTGGAGCATGCTAAGACCTGTGTCTTGGGAGGAAAGCTTTATGTTTATTATGCGGAAGCGTCTAATAGCACTGGTGTTGTTTTCAACCATATTTATGAACTCAGAGGCCTTATTACTGATGGGCAGTTCCTCGCTTTGGAATCTCTTACCCACAATCAAAAGGTTAGTTATCTAGATTCAGAAAGCCAGCCATATCATACATCAATTCTCGTATATGAAAAAATGGGGACACCCTTCAACACAAGTTAGTCCGTATATGAGGAAAGGTTATGGGAAAGTTAAATCCGACACTGAGTAGCGGCAGTTTAGTTGCTGAATAAAGTGTTCCTTTACATTAGATAATGCCTTATGTGGCATGAGCTCAACAACCTAGCAACTAAATAACTGCATTTATGAGTAAATTGTGTCGTTCATATTAATTTTTGCATACAGGTTTCAGTGGATTCTCTAGTGAAGCAAGCATATGAAAATTGGCATCAAGTAATGGAATATGATGGAAAAGTCTTGAACACCCTAATGAACACTAAGAATGGGAGAAGAACCTCGGTTGCACCTATAGTCGACAACTATGACACAAATCACTATATTACTTCTAACCAAAACAGGCAACAGCAATATATCTCATCAGAAGAAGGTCTACAAAGCCAAGCTGTAAATAACCACACATCAGTTCCTCAGTTGATTGAGTTTCCATTTGTTCGGTCTGATCATGATGCAGTAATGACACTAAATAATCAACAGGTAGCAACAGCTGGTAGCAGCATGGATCACATGTCAGTTGCGACTCCCGGTACTTACTTTTCAGGAGACTGGTCTCAGACAAGGAATGGGCAAGGACTGGAAGATTATTTTGCAGAAGAAATCCGGCTGAGGAGTACAGAGATGTTAGAGAGTGGTGACATGCAGAGACTTTTAAAAACGTTCGGTATGGGCATTGGAGTTGGAATGGGAAATGGTTTTGGAAGTTCTGATGAGGGTTGCTATTCTTACAGTATTCAAGCATATGAACCTCAAATGGATCAAGTATATGCACAGGAACGGAGCAGAGGCTCCGGCAAGGCTGTTGTAGGATGGCTTAAGCTGAAAGCAGCTTTGCGCTGGGGGATATTTATAAGGAAGAGAGCTGCAGAGAGAAGAGCTCAGCTAGTTGAGCTTGACTGAGTTGAATTCAATGTATGATCTAATTTTAACCATTAGATCTTTTGTATTGTCCCTGTTTAAAGGCATTTGAATTCTTTAATTATCCTTTTGATTGATGACAAGATATGCGTTGGGGTGACTTCATGAATATTTTTATGGGTTCTGCCTTGTTTGCATATATTTCTCTCAGGCCAACCAAGGTAAAAGAAAGAAGCTCTTTTTCTATTTCTCACAATTTGTAGGCTATTGATAACTAAATAATTAAGATATCTTTTATAGGAATAATTAATTATTATTTTATCAAGACCATTAGTATTTATTGAGATGAACAATTTCATTATTGTATATACAAAAAGAAGTGTACAAGAAAGATTCATCATTTAAAGAAGATAATTAGGAGTTTTCTATATTTAAATATTTGACATCAATGTCAAATCTAAAATTATTCATTAACAAACATATTTTAGTAATGGTGTATTTTCTTTTATTATTATTATTATTATTATTAAGATGCTAAAACTCATCTATCTTGAGAAAACGGCTTATGTGATTTTGACAATTGCTGTAAGGCATAAAAAATGTGACTCTTTGTTCAAATATTTATTGCCATTTGGTAAGATCTTTAACAAAAGCTTAAAATGGTGTTATCAATGTCATGTTCAAAAGAATCCAACCAATCTGAAAAAAATTTACAAATAGGAGCCTCATGAAACAGCAATGAATGAAAGTTTATGAATTTGACACTCCATTTATCAACAAGGATAAAGAGGATCATCAAGAAAGAATCAAGAAACTAGGAATTCTGCTATCAATATCAAGCAGCAATGAACTACAGTAACATAGAATAATGTGGAAAGGAGAAGAAGAAAGTACATTTGAAAGAAGGGAGCAAAGAAAGAAAAGAAAAGAAAAGAAATGCAAAATAGATTACAAAATGATACAAATTCCTCCAAGAGGGAAGTGGACTTAGGCATCATTGTTTCTCTATGATCAGCTGTAGAGAAGTCTCAAATACATGATCCTAGGGAGTAGGCATCGAATCCGAACTCTCCATCCATTAGCATCGTTTCATTTTGCTCCTGCTTCAAATACACTTAATGTCAAAGAATGCTCAAGTAAATTTAATGGCTGAAAATATAAATAGGCTGCTGAATCACAAATATTAAGCAAAGAACAACCAGCTTTTGATTAATAGTTTGATCACAGTACTAATGTTCTAGCATCACATAAAAATACAAAGGGGGTCCTATTTTTCCTTCAAGCTTTTGCATGTTGACATTTCATGATTTCAACATCTCTTGCATCATCATGCCACAAAGAAACTTTATTGAACCCCCAGATACTTCCATTATTGGCCGCTAATCGGGCTTCATGCCAGTAAACATTTGAAAAAAAAGGAGTAAAAAGGTGATTCCGCCCCGCCTACACTCAATAAAGATTGGAAAGAGACGAGACTAAAAGTCAATGTGATACCAAATTACCTACACTCTTTCAAAAAGTATTTTAATCAAAACTATTCTGGATGAGCAAGTGAAAACAGGCTTCCATGAGATATCAATTATATTTGTCATAGAGACAATTTTTACATGTTCATAAAACAATAGAGTAAAACATTCTTGTACTACTAATAACACCATTGGCATAGCTGCTGCTATGTTCCTTGATGCATGAGCCTTGTTGGATAAATGCATTAAGTGCATAATGGAATGCGATCTAGCCAACATTTTCATTAACCTATGCGGCAATGTAGAGTGCAATTGTGTAAAACCAATTAATTCAACTCTCTTCTTTATGCTCATGGAGCAAAAGTAGATTAAGCTTACTTGTGAGCTTATTAGGTATAGAAGAAACCATAGAGATTAATTAGACCACGAATGGAAATGCACATGATTCAAAGCAATCTAACAAAGAAATTGATATTGGAAAGTTTCAATTTATTACCAGTTTTTGGATTCAACTAGAATAGCATTTTGGAAGTTAGCTGACAATACTGTAATTGAAAGACTAAAGGTTTCTAAAGGTCTTGACCAGAAAAACAAAGAAAAAAGGATAAATCACCTGGGACACCTTGAACTTTTTCAGAATTAATTGTTGGAACTACAATTTCCTAAGCTATTATGGGCCAGTCACAAAAATTGAGTCCAAACGGATAATACCTTGTTGGACATTCATATTATTTTAAAACACCTTTTATACCAACTTTATAATGCCAAAGGGTAAATCTAGAAAATTTTAAATAAGAACTTCACAGCAATGCTGAAGAGAAGTGTTATATTCATCTTGACCATCTCATGCATTCTCCAGATTCTCACCTATTTCATGTTTCAATTCTTCATCTGATCGGTCTTATACATTTGCATTTAGGCAGTTCAAAAGTTTAAGGTGTTATTTTGTGGCTACTTCATACTTTTTTTTTTAATAATATAAGGTTATTTCCAAACAAGTTCATTTCATTACTGCATCCTATTTTTGTGCTTCAATCATCTAATAATCAAAAGCCAATTTAAACTTATAATTAGGACAGCAAAGAGAACACATTGCAAAAATGTAAATGAGGCAAAGCAAAATATGTAATCATACCCGTTTGATCATCGCATTCATTATATCATCCAAGGACTCATAGTTATTCTGCGCAAAACTATTCTGGGACTTCATTTGTTCCAAGAGATAGTCCTCATTTGACCTCATTTTTGGGTCCAAGGAAGACTTTTCAACTTCAGGATGCTGAAAAGTGGATGGAGTGACATTGTTTAACTGGCCAACAATAGATGCATCAAACTTTTTTCTTTGGTCAATGCTCTGGTTCAATGTACCCACAACGCCATTGTCAGAAACCAGAGGGTTTATGTTGCTGATAGAGTTATTTAGATTGGAGTGATAATCCTGGCTATGTTCATCCCACCGCTGCCTGGAATTATAATTCATATTCTGAAAGACATTACCGATCAAGCTAGCTTGCCCTTGCATATCCACTCTAGAATCCAAAGGAGCTGCAAGCGCACTGGAAGAAGAAAAAACATTTGGGCTATTCCCAATCTGAGAACTGGTGGATGATATACTGTCTCTAAGGTTACTAGCAGATAATGGATCGTGACTGAATGGTTCACTCAGAGGCAAAGGATTTGTTGAAAACTTGGATAGTTGAACTGCACCCTGCCAGTTTTCATTACATCTACTATGATCCAGGAAATTAGAAGAACCTTGGACACCAACATCAAAAGGTTCCTGATTCATTGAAGGCAAACTGAGAGTAGATTGAGTTGCAAATGCTCCCCTACTCTGATTTTGTTGGGGGTTGACTTGTAGCATTAGAGGGTTGCTTATGGAACTGGAAACGGTATTGCCCAAGCTTCCAGGGGTAACTCTGGCATCTGAGAAGCTAGTTGCAAGGGTAAAACCTGACGTATCATCATTCCGATTAAAATCTCCAATGTGGGCATTTGATTTTCCCTGAAGCTGGTTGGGCTCCAAGGATGATGGAACACCTGGAAACAAATTTGCTCCTTGGCTTGAAGGCAGAAGAGCTGGCTGAAGCTTCCCAAGAGTATTAACAGAATTACTGAGTGCTGGGGAATGACCTGGCTGGAGAAGACCAGAAGAAGCTATACCCCTCAAGGTCAAACCAGCAGGGGAATTTAATCTACCAAGCATACCCCCAGATGGATATGAAGATATGGATGTGCTGGAAAGCCTCCCTGGTCCTGTCAAAGTTCGAAAATCTCCAAATCCATCCAGCGAACCCATGCGTAAGTAAGAGGGATCTTTGGCCCCAAATGCAGCAACCATGTTAGCTTGCTGTGATGCTGCATTACTGATTCTTTTCAGGTAAAGCCTATATTTCTGTAACAAAATGTAAGGAGTGAACTTCCAAACAACTTGGAACACAGTCCTTGAATGTTTCACAGTTTATCATCAGCCTCATCAACTTAGATTGCCATACATACAATACGACCTGATTAACCATTACATATCTATCTATAATACATAGTGGGGCTCATGTGGATTCTTCACTAAGTTCAATATTCAATGCATTTGCAGTAACATTGAAGTTCATGCCAAATTTTTGAAAATTGCCAACAGCCACATGATTAACACCATATATGCCAAGTAGTTATTGATTCCAGAATTAGTAATTATATGAATGGCATTACTAAAGTTTTTGGAAATAAGCAAATAGGAGAAATTAGAACCTGCAGATGGCTTGCCACATTTTCCCTTGTAAGCCCTTCAACATTCATCAGGTCAAGAATTTTCTTGGGAACAGCCTCTGCAATTGATTATGTAAAATTTAACGAGTCAAATTAAGGAATTAGGAACAGTAGTTAATGTTACAGGAATGCATAACATCACTTTTATGTCCAAGAACTTACTATCAAGACCCAATTGATTAACAGCAGCAACAAACTTCCGATGCAGCTCAACAGACCAAACAACCCGAGGCTTTTTTTGACTCCCAGGCTCCTCATTCTCATTTATATTCTCTTCACCTTCTTCATCCTCGTCTTCATCTTGGTCCTTCCGTTTCCGATTTGCTTTTCCATTCTGATCTGCACTACCACTTGATGACAATCCTTGTCCACCTTCTCCTGCTCCATCACAAGGCTTTTCTTGATTCGGGGACCTGTTTTGATCCTTGGTTTGTAATTTTTTTCTCCTGATCACATGTTGCCATATATTTTTGAGTTCCTCAATTCTCACTGGCTTTAACAAGTAATCAACAGCACCATGTGTAACCCCCTTATACACAAGCTCCCTGTCACTGTGTGCTGATAACACTGAAACAAAATTCATAGGAAACGATTATATTTAAAACCAATCCGTCCATTGACTTCAAACAGAATATCATTTAGCCGTTAAGGTGAAAACTAAGTAGTTGAAAACTATGTAGTAGTCAGGGTACATAAGTTGCTTAAAGTTTGACCACAAATAGGCAGTTCTTGAAATCCTAAGAAAGCTCACCTGATCTTAATTAGAGTTCTTTACCATTGAACAGAAATAATCATAAATTGCAAAAATTTGATATCAAAAAGAATAAAGGTCCTTGCTTACTGATGACAGGTAGGTCCATTTCAAGCCCCACAAGCTCAAGTAGCTTAAAGCCATCCATGTCAGGCATGTTAACATCACTGATAACCAGGTCATATTTATTTCTGTTCTCCCTAAGCATATTTAGGGCTGTGATTGCTTGATTGGTGGTTGTAACTGCAAAAACAATAAAAGACAGGTAAGAAAAGAAATCAAACGCAAAAGGATGTACATAGTCAAAATCCCAAAATCCATGTACCATAATAATAGATCAATTTCTATGTGCCGCAAAATCCATGAAAACACAATAATGTGTGACAAGAATAATAGATTGTAATTGATGGAAAGAGACAGACAACTCTACATAAATATCAGAATTAAACTAAAAATTTAAATTCAAAAATAATAACAAGAGAATTTAAAACCCAACAATAAAAAAAAATTGAAACTTGAATCGACAGAATGACTGAATTACATATTAAGATTATTGTATGCAATAAGTTTTAACTAAAAAAAAAAAAAAAAAATGAAACAAAATTCATAGGAACTGATTATATTGTAAAACGCAATCCGTCCATTGACTTTCAAACAGAATATCAATTTAAGCCGTTAAGGTGAAAACTAAGATAAGTTGAAAACTATGTAGTCCAGTGCAGGAAGGTACATAAGTTGCCTTTTTAAAGTTTGAACCACAAAACTAGGCCCAGTTTCTTGAAAATCCTAAGAAAAGCTCAACCTGATCTTAAATTAGAGTTCTTTACCAATTGAACAAGAAAATAATCATGAAATTGCAAAAATTGATATCAAAAAGAATAAGGTTCCTTGCTTACTGATGACAGGCTAGGTCGCATTTCAAGGCCCCCACAAGCTCAGTAGCTAAAGGCCATCCAATGTCAGGCAATGTTAAGCATCACTGATAACCAGGTCATATTTTATTTCTGGTTCTCCCTAAGCATATTTAGGGCTGGTGATTGCTTGATTGGTGGTTGTAACTGCAAAACCCAATAAAAAGACCGGTAGAAAAGAAATCAAAGACGCAAAAGGATGTACCCATAGTCAAAAATCCCAAAATCCCATGTACCAATAATAATAGATCAATTTCTAATGTGCCGCAAAATCTCATGAAAAAACACAATAATGTGGTGACAAGAAGATAATAGATTTGTAATTTGATGGAAAGGACCAGACCAACTCTAGCATAAATATCAGAATTAACAACTAAAAATCTTAAATCAAAAATAATAACAAGAAGAATTTTAAAAACCCCAACAATCATAAATAATTGAAAACTTGAATCGACAGGAATGACTGAAGTTACAATATTAAATGATTAATTGTTATGCAATAAGTTTTAACTTAGAAAAAAAAAAAAAAAAAAAACTAGAGCACCTAACAGTGTATTTATAGTCTTATAATTCATAACAGCGGTATACATAGTGGTTGGTTAAAAAACAAAGTCCAAACCAAAAGAATTGAAAGAATAAAAACAAAAGCCACGGTTAGAAAATCAAGAGAAAAAACCAAAATTAAAAAACCGTGGCAATAAATAGAAAAAATCGTAGAATGAAATCAGAAATATACCCTGATAAAAAAAAAAAAAAAAAAACAGAGCACCTACAGTGTATTTAGTCTTATAATTCATAACACGTATACATAGTGTTGGTTAAAAACAAATCAAACAAAAGAATTGAAAAATAAAACAAGCCACGTTAGAAAATCAGAGAAAAACCAAATTAAAAACGTGGCAATAAATAGAAAAAATCGTAGAATGAAACAGAAATATACCCTGATACTGGCATTTTCGAAGCAGATTCTCTATAACTTTAAGGCAAATTGGATCATCATCAACTGCTAAAACACGCATACCCACTGGAAATTTATCTTCATTAACTAAACCGCTCCGTTTATCCTCTACAACCATGATAAACCGAAGAACTCCAAACGCCCAGAAGAAAATATAAAACAGAGAACGCAGAGAACAGAGATCAAAGAAATAAAAATAAAAACTTTTTCAAAAAGTAAAGATTTTTCCGTGAAATTGAAATTGAAACTTGTGTTATTGAGCCTTTCTAGCAAAACCCAGATGGCAAAAAAGAAAAAAGAAGAGAAAGATTCACTGAGAGTGGATCAACAAGAAGAAACAGAGAGAGAGAGAAAGAGAGAGAGAAAATGGAAGCAAGTAGAAAAAGCTGTACAATGGGACAATGATAGTGATGGCCAGAAGAGGGAAAGAAAGAAAGAAAGAGGTTTCAACCCCCAACAAAACAGAGATCTATTAGTTTTTTTTAGCACACACAACACACAAACTCTCTCTCTCTCTCTCTCTCTCTCTCTGCACTCTGTATTTGTCTTTAGCTTTTGCTTTTCCTCCTCCCTAACAGAACACAAAAGCCTTTTTCTTTTTCTAACATTGTTTATGGTTTATATATGATAATGCCCCTTCTAGCTTCTCTCTCTAATTTTTTTCTTTAAAATTTCTTTTAAGGTAATCTTTTTTTGTTTTCCCCTTCTGTCTTTCATATGAAAATGTGAATATGATTTGTAATAGTTTATAAACCAGTAGCAGACCTTCTTCAAGACATGATAATTTGAATATGATGTGTATTATTTTATAAACAGATTCATCAATCTTGACCGTCCATTTTTAAAACTGTGGGTCCACTTCACATATTAGTTGCATATTTAAGGTGGTGACCCACAAAATTTGTCAATTCATGATTGTTCCCATCACATGTAAACAAAAATTGTACGGTGATAGAAGGGTCTGAGTTTGTGAGATGGGTAATGATCAATCTATGTGAATTTACTTAATATTTTTTTCATTAAAAAAATTAAAATTTCGAGTGGTAATTTGGAAAGTTACCTGATCTAATGATAATTAATAGGCCATAATGGTCAACTAAATAGTAAAAAAAAAAAGAATAAATTGGATAAAGGGGTTAAAATCCAAACAGAATCTTCTAATTATTTAGACCTTTATAAATGCTAATGATATTCTGGTTTTCTATAATTGGGTATTAATTACCATTTTCCAGCAAAAATTCCTTTGATTGATTTTCGAAATGGACCCGTGATTAGAGGTTGCTGAGGATAGGCTTATTAGGTAATAATGGGTTAATGACGATTTAGACTTCAGTGTTGTTGGTCCTTAGGTCGTTAAAATAGGGGCAAATTTGTCTTTTCGGTTAATTTGGGGGGTTCATAATCAATTAAATGGTTTCAGTTTTCTTTTAATAAAAAATAAATTTTGTAACTTCAAAACCAAAAAGAAAAATGGGTTTCTATATTTATGCTTGGTAATTTTTTGGACTAAAAGAGGTAATTATGTGTCAAAAACGAGAAACTTCTTTTAAATGCCTAAAAAAAGCATGCCTAAAAGAGCATGCAACTTCTTTTATATTTTTTGGACCATAATTGGGACTCCTCGAAACGTTTTTAGTACTCCACCCACCTATTCTTTTTTTTTTTTTAAAAAAATTATTATTATTATTATTAGATAAATAAGAAATACTTAACGTACGCACACTAATTAGGAACAAAACACACATTTGCAAATAGAGTTTTAAATAAATTAAATTATTTGCAAACCGATTTAATTTGAATTCGGTTTCAAAATAAACTAAGATTTTTAGTCTCATTTGATAAATGAATTAAGATCGAGCATAAGAAAGCTCGGCAAAATTTCCCGAATTGTCTCATTTATTAAGCTTGAAGATAGATTCATGAACTGATTTATTTAGGCTCACGAGCAAACTCCTTCGTGAGACTAATGAGATGGCTTGTTTAATAAGTTTGTGAACTAATTCATTTACAAATCATTGATATTTATTATATCTTATTATAGGTGTATTAATTTTATTATAATAATTTTAAAGAAATTATATTAATAAATATATTGAAAAGTATTATATAAGTTTTTATTATATACTTATAAAGAAATGAAATTGTGATTAGATAATATAATAAAATTGAAAACATATTTTTTTGGTAAAATTATAAATCTAGTTGTCAATGTTATATATAGTGACATCAATATACAACTTTTTTCACTATGAAAATAAATCATATATATATATATATATAGCTAGTTTAATTAAACAACACAATTTCAGTTGGTAATAAATTGAATACTTTGTTGTTGTGTTTTTCTTGTAAAATTGAAAAAATGAATTTAACAATTTATTTTGGATAAATTAAGTATATTTTCTTCTCATGTTTAATTGATATATATTTGTCAATATTTATTATTTTTACTATAAATTATAAAAATATATTTATTATTTTATAACATGGTAGAAAAAAATATATTGATAATAATAATATTATTTTTAAAACTTTTTAGAGAAATAAAAAGATAATGAAATAGTTCTGATATGACATATTCTTATTTATATGTATACATTTAGCTCTCTCTAAAAAAAAAATATATATATATAAGTTCCAAAAAATAAGAAGGTAAAAAATTAAAATAAAATTATAAATTGAATATGAGAAGTTTCAAAAACTTTGTTTGGAGTGTCAATGTAACATCTCGATCCAGCAAACAGATTATAAGAGAGCGGGACATAGCAAAGCTCTTGATTAGTTTCTAAGATGATAAACTAGCTATGGGTAAAGAAATGCGGGACACATAAAAGAATCAAATTATATATCGAAAATGGAGAAATTAATTATCAAAGACGTCTCTTGGTGGAATGACTTGCAAAGTTAAAAGAACTCTAGAGTTAAACGTGTTCGCTTAATGGAAATTCTAAGATGAGTGACCTTATGGAAAGTTTTCCATTTCACCTGCATAGATAAAACGTGTGGATTTTGCTAACCCAATATGTGACAAAATTGACAAGATTGATTTGATTCAAAGCGAACAATTCGTCTAATGGTTGGAGTCAGGTCCACGACGGTCAATGTCAACATCATTTATTATTTTCAAAGTTTCTTTCATATTTTGGCCATGTGAAAAATGGGCAATTTGCTTCATTGTCACCTTGATTTTTATACAATTGAAATGGAGTAACTATAGACTATATATTTTGATGTGCTTTGATCCTTTCAAACTCACAAGAGCCATAAATAAATTCTTCATATATATTGATCACACGTTTATCTCTTAATTTATATTTTAATTATTATTAGTGTTTACTAATGATGGAAATGTTTGAAAGTTAAACATTAACATAAGTTATATAAAACCTATTTTTTAAATTGCATTTTATAATGTTTCTTTCTAAAAGGATAATATTGACTCAAATTTACCCAACTAGGCCATCAAAAATTGCTAATCCAAATAAATTATTCACCAACATCTATCTTACATTAAATCAGAAAGTTCCAAATAAGCACTTTTATTTTTTAATATTTACATGAGATATTCAAAGGGGCTGGTCTGGGAAGCTTGTGTTGTGGAGGATCTAATCCATGACCTAAAAGTCATGGTGATTAATTCCGCAATTACTCTTTGCCATTGAACTATCCCATTCGGATTATAAAGATAAACACTTTATTTATCATAATTGATTTCCATTCTTCACAAAATTTTAAAAGGGTGAAATTATTTTGAAAACAAAAAATGTTATTACAATATCAAAATATTACGATAACATGGAAATTATTCAAATACTCCTTTCTCATTTACATCAATTATAATTTTTTAATTTTCTTTATTTCTTTTAATATTTTATTGGCTTTTTATTGTATAAATGCTTATGGTTTATTTTGAGATCTTCCTTGTAGATAGGTTTCAAACTTTACATATGATTTTCTATCCTTTTTTGCCACTATTTCTAATATTAGTTTCCTCACCAATATTAATAAATATGATTTTGTTACAATTTTTAAAATTATTAGAGCGTGTACGCCAATCGCAATTAAAAGAGAGTGTCAAAGGAGATGAAAAAAACTGAATTAGGTCAGCTTTGGGCATTACCCAAAAGTACCAAAAAGTACACTTCTCATTGTTGTTGCAGGCAGGGCCAACACCACTGTACATGCTCCAGATGCTTAACACGTTTTGTCCTATGATTGGTTCTCAGGCGTAAGACGGGACCCACGGAGATTCCAAACCCCAGAAAGAAATGCAGCCTTTCTTGATAACGACACGTCGGTCGCAGGATATCATAGACAGACAAAGGACATTTCGGGAATTGTCGCACTCTTTTGGGACCACATTAAAATTTATGCTTTGTTTGGATGGGAACTCTTTATTTTACGCTGTTTGTTTGGCTCGGAGGGAAAATAAAAGAGTGATAGTTGCACCTTTCTTATTTTATTTTCCTCCCATTTTAGAGAGGAAATTGAAGGAGATAAAATAAAAATATTTTTACATACACTCACAATTTTACCTTTGCAAACAATGTATTTTGCAAATCTCAAAAAATTTTCACTCTTTATTTTACATCTTTCCTTATTTTACACGCAATCAAACATAACGTTATTCTCGTTGTCAATACCTGCAGACAAATCACCTTGTCTTTAGAGGTTGATGCTACGGCGTACTACAAGATCAAACGAAAATTCTCTTTCTCCTAATATTATCTCATGGATGGGAAGAGTTTTTTTTTTTTTTTTTTTTTTTTCACTCACGCATTGTTACCCCTTTGCAAAACAATGTATTTTGCCAAATCTCAAAAAATCTCTTCCACTTCTTATTTTTACATCTTTCCCTTATTTTACACGCAATCAAAACATAACGTTATTCCCCGTTGTCAATACCTGCAGACAAAGTCACCTTGTCTTTAGAGGTTGATGCTAGGCCGGCCGTACTAACAAGATGAAAACGAAAAATTCTCTTTCTCCTAATATTATCTCATGGATGGGAAAAGAGTTTTTTTTTTTTTTTTTTTTTTTTTTTTTTTTTTTTTTTTTAAGTATCTACTCTCTCTCTTCTAAAATTATAGTCTTGTTTTTTATATGCCTCAAAATAATAGTCATATATAAAAATAATTTTCTTTTATTTTCCATAATATCTTTATATAACAAGAGTATGAATAATTAATATTGGTTGAATTTGGAAAAAATTTTTAAAATAATTTTAAATTTTTATTATATTAATTATTTATCCTATTTTAAAAATCTCAATAAATCATTAATATACTATAATGTTTAGAATGTTTGACGGTATCTATGAAAAATAACAAAAATAATTAAAATCATAATTTTGGGACGGAGAAAGAATTATTTTTGTTATTCCTTTATAGAGATTGTTGAATGGTTTTTCTTTCGAATAAATGAGTGTAAATAATTGTTCACTGGAAAAAAAAAAAAAGAAAAGCATTTTTTTCTTCTTTTTGAAATGAAAGTTATTCGTTGATCGGCCGTAGATAAGTATTTTCTTTTTTTTTTCTAAATAAATATTATATTTTCTTAGACTGTTTTGAAGTATTGGAATTTAATACTAAAAATTTAAAATTAAATTTATTGCTAAATTTAAGGAATCAAAGTTGTTTAAAAGCATGAAATTAAATTATTGAGACCAAAATACAGTCGGAGATTATTTGCAGAAAATTCAAAGAGAGATAGAGAGAAGTCATTTCATTTCATCGTTTTTGTGAGGTTAAAAGAAGAGATTTGATGCAGCATCGTCTCGTTAAAGTGCATAACAACATTGTATAATCTCCATAAAAAACACATTATTCGAAATTCTTTTTTTTTAAAGTATGATAATATTTTCTTACTGGCTTACAATTATAGTCAGACCGTTCCTAAATTACTCGAAATTCGACTTTAAATTTTGAGTTTAGTAAAAAGCTTATTCGAACTTGTTTAATAGGTTTAGTAAGTCAAATTCAAATTTATTTAATAAATCTATTTAATAAATAAATCGAGTTCAAACTTACGTAAGGTTAATTTTTTTAATTATAAATTATAAATGAATCGAATTTGAATTTTTTAAAAAATTAACATATAAATTTATATGATAATATAAAATACCAAAGGTATAACTAAATCAACACATAATGATAGCTTAGGTTAGACTTAATAACAAAGCTATTGATTGTATGGAGGCAACCTAATGATTGAATGCTTGACTGGGGCAATCTTCTATTTTCTTTTTTCTTTTTTTCTTTTTTTTTTAAAAAAAGGGGTTCCAAACCTTAGCTATATATCTTTTTGATTAAAACGAAATTGACGTGTAAAATTGAAATTGCTCTAACCATCAATTTTAACGTAAATCTGCGGATTTTTTTTATTTATTTACTTTGTCACATGATTTTACGTGGCAATTAAATTTTCTAGTTGCAATGTACTCGAGGTCCTGCCTGCTAATTAGGTGTGATTTGATTGGTCTTTTTATTTCTTGTAAAAGATATAAAAACTGAGAATTCTCGACCATAAAAGTTATCACCAAGTCAGTGAATATTATTTAAAAGGAAGGATAGCTGTGAAGCCCACCTCCCATGTATATAAAAAAAAAATGTACTCAGAGGTCATTTTGGGAGTTACTGGTATGTAATATCTTTCCTAAACTTAAATATATTAGGGTTTAATCGCACCTAAATTTGTGAATTAAAATTTAATTGCCATAATTTAGGATAAATTTGAACATTAAGCTAATTAAAATTGGATAAGAGTTGACTTTCTTGGACTAAAAGGAACCACGCGTTACCTTGCTAACACAGACCTGAAAATTTTTCAAACTTTTTTTGGACAGAAAAATTTTCAAAGTTTAAGTTCATCATCTTTTGGGTGCAATATTAACGGTAAATAATAATAAAAAAACACCTTTGCTAAATGGTACAAATTGTATCTGGTGCAATCTGTGTAAATTTACAAACATACCCTCAATGCGACATCAATAATATTTAAACTGTTAAGAAGTTTTTAAAGGTCTTTTCACTTGTATCGGGTCCGGTACAAATTGTAAAAAAAAATGTTTTCCCAAAAAAAAAAAAAGTAAAGGAAGGGTTAGTTGCTTTCTAGTAAAGAATCTTGAAAGAAATATTGTTTAATCATTTTAAGCAAGAAAGTGAATAGAAATACTAGTGGTGGAAAACTATTTAATCCTTCAAAGTCAATGCCACCTCATCTAATTATAATTATATAATTTTAAATAATATTTATAAATTGTATGTTTGATTAATTAAATAAAACAGCTGCTTAATTATTTAATTATTTATTATTATTTTTTAAGTTAGATGCAGAGCATTTCTCCTTGACATATATGACAACCAATTGCCAGCCAAATAACTTCATTAGCAACCAGTTGAAGTTTGAGCCGGCCACGTGATATAACAAGAAATTTTTTATTTTCTTTTCCCTTTTACTTCCCATATTACAAATTTATCCAAGAAAGAAATAATTATAACTGCTAATTAAGCATAATAGATGTCGAGTGTTTTTGGTACTTTTTTAGTGGGGTTATTAGTTTCTCTCGTTTTATAAGATTGTTCTTTTTTATTGAAGAGTTTTTGTGTGGATCTTTTATTTTTCGGACAGTTTGAAGATGATGAATTATTGATTGCTTGTGGTTGGAGACTTCAGATCTTTAAGTTCGGGTAAGTTCATTTTACTAATTGAGTCAGATAGTGCGGTTTGTTCCTCTATTAAAATTTGATGTATTAAACTCTTCTGTGATAATCAATTGTAATAAGTTTTCGAAAAAAATAATGTTCCGGACAATATTATGAAATGTTTCTTTTGTTGTCCTATTTGAAAATGGATCAGTTTTTATCCGAAAGATTAATATTTTCTGCCAAGATAAGAATATCTCCAACCAGAATATTTCAATTTTTTATATTTGTATTTTTTATTCCTATGGGAATATTATGATTTACTTAACTTATATTCATTATTAATGAATTGTTAAATTTTTTTTAAACAATATTATTCTTATATATTAAATTAAATAATGTAAAGATATTATTGTTTTAGTATTATTTATTTTAATTATATGAAGTAAATAGGATAAAGAGAGGGGAAAAAAAAAAAAAAAGAGAAAATGGTAAAACTTAAAAGAAAATTTGGAGGAGGCATTGAAAAGGAAAGGAAAGAAGTAGTGTGGGGAGGACACGACAAATCCTAAAATCAAAAAAGGTGAAAATGGAAGAGCTTCAAAAAAGGGTGAGAAGAAAACGACATGGAAATGGACGAATAGAGATATTGATTGACATTCATAGTAGTTAATTTTCTTGCAAATTAATAAAACAATTTTGATAGCATACAATTTAAAATATAATTAATTTCACAAAATTAGCAAGACAAAATTTAAAATAAAATTCAATTATATTAAAAACAAAAATATGAAAGTATATGAAGAATCCTATTCTAATCAATAATAATCCAAAAGGCCTCATCGAAAGGAAATTAAGGAGTACTATTTTCAAAAAAAAAAAAAATAATAATAATAATAAAAAGGAAAGGAGTACAATTTGGAGGTGAAGTGGTTAGGTGATGGGTATACACAATAAGTAAGAAGTGAATAGGAGTGATAGCAATAGTTTGTGGCTGAAGGTAACATGCACAGTCAGGGAATATGAAAGGTTAGGTATAATTTATGATTTCAATTTTTATTATATATATAAATATATAAGTGGGAATAGGATTTTAATTTTATTAATTGAAATTTAATTTAATTGGTAATATTGATTTTTAAAATTCTATTAGATAAAATAAAAATAATATTATATATTAAATAAGGTGTATATTGAATATGGATAGAATATAATATTTTTAAGGATTTTATTTTATTGATTAAAAAAATAAAAGTGATTTAATTTTGATTGATTATATTATAAAAATTTAATTGTCAAATTATAATTATAATTAATTATTATTTATATTTTTTTTTATTTTGTGAATGCTCTTAGATTTGTAGTTCATAATATTATATTTATAATAAAAATTAATAGAAAATTATCTATAAAAATTAAATTATATTTATTTACAACCAGTAAAAATCATCTGCAATGGATTTTCCAGGGAAATTTTTTTTTTTTTTTTAAATTAATATTTGGGCAAGGCATCATCAATTTGGAGCATAGTATATAAAGACAAAAGAAAGAAATAGCTTTGAATATAGTGATATAAGCAATGTTGATGCTTTATCAGTTATTGCAGATAAAAAGACAAAGGCCCAACTCACTTATATATTCCCTTTCTTTGATGTGGTCAACATTTATCTAATTTAAGTAATAAGCTTCAACTTCTTAAGGTAAGCTCTAAATACAATTCTATCCTTTTAAAACCAATTCTTTCTTCTGTGCTCCACCTCATCTTTCGTAAAATATTCTAGGAATTTTTGAGGATTTGACATATTATTATTTCATAAATAATATATATTTTTTAAAAAAAAATTTCATTGGCTGATAGCTGTGATTGTGTAACTTAATTGGTGCAGCCTCATCCTATTTATGATTTCAAAATCCATCAAAACAATGGAAAATGATTAATGAGAGATCAAAATTTTGAACAATTCATTAATTTTATTCTGCTTTTGTTATGCCAAATATGAAAAAAATGAATTGTTTGCCACATAATTTTATTATACAATAGATGAAAAGCTTATCCTTTGTCTTTAACTGTCATTAATGCTACAATCTATGAATAAGAAAACATGTATAGGCTACAACAATCACAAGATTCAAACCTTTGTTCCATGTTCAATTGATTCTTTGTTCCATGTTCAAGGCCCACCAACCATTACCCCACCCCACCCATGAGAAAAGTCTCTTGGACCCACTAAGCTCTACTACTATTCTTAACTTGTATTTTAGAAGAGTAGGCATATACGAACCAGTCAAACATGTCTTGTATTAATATAAAGTTATAAGCCAACAATCATAGAAGTAGAAAAAGGAAATAAGATTTCAAGCAAAATTCATAGAATTCAATAAATGATAATGTGTTTTCTACCGAGCGAGATTCTCGAATTTTAATACTAAGCGAAAGTCTCAAACTTTAATTATATAATAAAATAATCCTTTAATTAAATATTACTTATTTTTGAATCGGTATTAAGTAACGCGATAAATTCTTGATAAATTTTCGATCAGTTAGTAAATTCTATCAAGTGAAATAATAACCGGTCAAATGGCTTAGCTTTGTATACAGTAACTCATGTTTAAATAATAATAGGGACTAGCCATGTAGCTTAGACATCCATTGAAAAAAGGGTTTCATAAAGTTGGGAAATTGGTAATTTTCAAAAAGTATATTTTTTTTTAGAAAAGTATTTAATTATATGGGAAAAAAAAAAAATCAATCCCCCACTTTAAAGTTGAAAATGAAAGTAGTTTCAATCAAAGGGTAATTAAGTGGATATGCCCTCGATCATTTTCTTAATCAAATTGGTAGAATGCCTAGCTTCCTAAGAAAATATTTTGTTTCCTTTTTGTTTGGAAAACAATTATATTTTATAGTGCCAGAGTGTAATGGCCAATGTGGATTCCATTATGTAAGTAAACAAATAATTATTATATAATAAAATATAAATTTATTTATTTTATATTAAATTTGTGAGTGTTAATTCACAGTATGCTACATGCATCCAAGTCTCTAATAGATCTCTAAAATTTTAAGGTACTGTTTTATTTCCAGAAAATATTAATTTTGCTGAGCTAGCAGTTTAATAATCACAAGTAGCTATACCTATATTTTTTTATTTATATAAATATTTTATTCCCTTGTGCCTTTGATTTAATAATATTATAGGCAGACAAGAGCCCCATTTCATGGTATTGAAAAATCATATTTTCTTTTAAACATAATTTTCTAGAACTTTCATTAAAAGATGATATATGTTTTTGATTCTTATTATAATTATGTTTTGAGATATATATTTTTTTGGTATATTGAGATAAAAAATATGAATTTTTTTTTTCTTTTTTTTGTCACTAGAAAAATTGTTTTTTTAATTATTCTTGTTGGGTACTAAAAGGGAGAAATTTTTTTTAAAGATTATTTTTATATAAAAAAAAAGAAGAAAAACCCTTAATACCCTTTGAAATCCCACTCCTTTTATTCACTTGAGACAAATTTCATATGCACCCATTTGAGACAAAAGGCTTCCTACAGTTTACCATATTTTTTCTCTCCCAAGAGAAACAGCCTCCATTTCATTTATTTATTTATTTTGAGATGAAACTCTAATTCATGATGGTGGGCTTGTGAGTGGTACTTTCATTTCAGGTTGAAAAGATTAAAGTGTACATAATAATGAGCATATAAGCACTTGGTTGGATGCCTGATTATTACTACAAATATATAAAAAGTCAACTTGTGGATTTAGGTCAAAGGTGCAAACCCCTCTTGTGACTCTTACTATTCAGGAAATTTTCACCAATTTAATTTAAAAATAAAGCAATTTTCTTCCAATAGGTAGAAGGAACAAAAGTCAACTTCCTATAAAAAGTCAACTTGCCAACTAGTTTAAATGTTTAATAAGGGGGAAAAAGGAGAGAAAGGAAAAAATTATGTTGGGCCTACAAGAAGTTGGGCTACTCCTCCATCAAGATATGAGCCCTGTTGCTATTGGTATTGGGTTATGGACTCATTGAGATTTTATAGGGCCTTGAAACCTCATGTAAAATTAAGATTTTATACTATGTTCAAAGAGGAGAAAGAGAGAGAGATTGAAAATTTTGAAACTTGATAGAATTGTTTGGGTCACCATATTTCAAGAATAAAATTTGTACTTATGTTCAGCATTTTTGAGAATTTGGTGGGTTGTTTACTTATCATTTTCCATTTTGAGAATTGCTCAATTTTAATCACTGGAAAATTCTTGCCTATAATGGGCATATATGCTAAAATTTTCACTTTGTTTCCAGGAAAAAATGCATGAGACCCAATCCACGTTTTCTATGCCAATGTTATTGCCAAACACAGCCTTCATCTAATAGTATTATCTATCAACATATCCTTGTGATATCGTTTTCAGGTCCTGAATCCATTTCCATGTCTCAGAAGATGGATCACAATTGCAAGTTCAGACTGCACAGGAAGAGAGACAGAAAATCAAAGGAAATTGCGTTGGAAGACAAACAGAAAGAAAAGATATTAGGTCAAAAGCAAACAAAATGTAACTTTCATGTATTTGCTTTTCTGAAAATGATGAATAGATTTTATACAGGCCAATTCTGTCAACTTATAAAAGAAACCCAGATAAGCATATATCTCTTTCATTTTCAAATAGCACACTAGCTACATTGCTTTCCAAAACAGCTACAGAAGCTCCTAGCCTAAAAACACCTAACAGGACCTGGATCAAACAAACTAGTTGCAAATTCCTATCATCTGTAGAAACATACCAAGCAATAACAAAGCCTGGCTGCCTAAATGCCAAGTCCGTGAAGCAAGCAAATCCGATCTTCAAAATAGGCTCACCTTGCAATGAATCTATACCTGTATTGATTAACTACATTTGAGTTGCTACCTTTTTGCCCATCTTAAGCACTTATTATGTTTTACATCAATGCTTGGATTAGAAGTGAGCTGCTTTGTTGGTTGCATCATGGCAATTTTCTCCATAGCATTTATAAACTTCCGCAAGTGCTTGATATATTCAGGGTATGTTTCAAGGTTGCAATGGCCGCCACCTTTGACCCATAGGGGCTCATACTTTTCCTTGGAAAGTTCCCATAGCCGCTTCCCATGAGACCAATCAACTATGTCATCATTTGTTCCCTGAGAATGTTTAATTATTAGATGATGATGATGCAAATGTGCGTATTCAAGCCCAAAATCAACTAGAATCATGGTAAGACTAATAAGACAAACATATACTTGCATTTAAAATGGGCGTTTGATACCAGATAGAGAAAAACAGTTGATCCCACAGATAGAGGCAGAAATGACAGAAACCTGATTGTCAAAAAATACTTGGTTTTGCTCATAGACTGTCTGCATTCTCTGTATTCTTGTTTCAGCAAATACAAATGCTTGTGCTTCTAAGATCAAGAGTTGCCGAGTGGCCTCCCTTAATTAAAACTTAGAAGCCAACTAAAAGAGCATATTTAATTAACTAACCATGTGCAACAGGTGCCCCGTGAAAATTAGAAGGATTTGGGAAGCAAGTCATGAGAGCATATGGTTCATGTCTTTTTTTATTTTTTTATTTTTGTTGTTGTCCACTCAAGTTTGGTTTGTCTTAAATCCAGAAACAAGCATCTCAATTTCAACCATAAATCTGCATTGCCATAGTCCTACAGCCATGAATATGTTCAATTCCTGTTGATTCAAAACTCTTTTTTTGTTTCTTTAATGCTTCCAATGATTGGTGACATGCAATTCTTAAGAGATTATCCTATTGATGAGAAGGGTACTGTAGATTTTAAATTTTTCACAATTGTTCTTTTGTCATGTATAAATTTAGCAGAAAACTTTCTAAGATTTTACTGTGTCTCCTACCAAAAATATAGAAATTTACTGCATTTCTTATTCATTCCTATTAAAAAATATATATTTTCAACAAATACAACTTTATAGAGCTCTACAGTGACGATGACAAACAAAATTCCGAAGAAAAGAAAAAATTCACACTCGTATTGTTCAGCATTGGCTGCAAATTATCACAAGCAGTTTAATATGCTAGCAGTGTCATTTGCATCATGAACATAAATAGGCAAAAGTATATTATTAAACAAAGTTAGAAGCTGGAAATAATGACCAAAATAATAAAGAGAGGAACTTACATGTATAACCAGAACTGGACAGTTAACATTCCGTATTTTGTCTATATTCTGTAAATAACAGACAGTTTCTCCAATTAAAAATGAAGAACGGAACTAAGTTAATATCTTAAAAAGAACAAGAGATTGAAGGAACTGGTGCTAAACTTGCCTTGAAAATGTCAAACCAAAATGTCATCTTGACAGGATATAAAACCCGTATGCCCGAAAGGATTGCACTATGAAGAACAACACCTCTCAATTTATGTAAACGAGAAGCTAAATGCAGGGTTGGTCCACTTCCAACAGATTGTCCATACAAGATCAAATCCTCTTGCTTGACTTCATAATCATTTTTCAGACAATTATACACAGCCTCAATGTCATAATATGTGTTGAATTCAGACGGCTATTAAAATTATAGAAACAACGACTGATCAGGTGTGGAACTAGTCACGTATATAGGCGAAGAGACAAATGGAGACATGTAGGTAATCAAATTATTGACTCAAAATCTAGGGTTTATAGAATGCTTTTAGTTTATACCTTGCCAGAAGATGCTCCATATCCTGAATAATCATAGCTGCAGCCAAAATAGCAAAATGTCAAAATAAGTGCCAAAAAACATAACTTGCTATAATCTTAACAACAAAGGCTTAGCAGCAGCATATGAACTTATGAAACCTCAGAAAATTATTTTCTCTAAACCTTAACATGATGGCTTTTCGTTTTATTTATTTAATTTTTTTGCATGTATTTGGGATTAAGGCTTAGCGTTGTTGCTGTATATTGGAATGATAAAAAAGATATAAAATCTCGATTAGCTAAATTTGAGTATATACTCAGCATACAATCACAAAATGGAAAAAAAAATAAAAAAATAAAAATTCAGATAAATTTTAACACTTTAACACAAAAGCTAATTTGAATTAGCAGATAGTGACAAATGGTGCAACAAATTTCCAAAGAGATCGGGATAACACCAGAAAATATCTGGCTTATGATCAAATTTAATTTAGAAAGGACAATTTATCAAATTCCTTTGGGGTGTACTCAGAATCTAAGGTCACAAAAGTGAAAAAGAAATGCTTATAAATCTGCAAAATTATTAAATCAATGCCCAGATAAAAATTGGCCCATGATTCTAAGTCTTCCTCTCTATAAAACCAACAGATACGATAGCACCGACAACCAACAAATCAAAAGATAAAATAGGAAAAAATAAATAAATAAATAAAAGAGAGAAATCACGATCAGCAAATGATGGGTGTTGAAGTAATTGCACAAACAAAACAAAACAAATAAAAGCAAACCCATTAATCCATAACTAAAAAATAATTAATACCCAGAATCGATTATTATCCCCAGTCCAAAACAATCATTAAATAAAAGTGAGCCACAAAATCAGAAAATTAGTATTCAAAACAACCACCAAAATATGAACATAGAACAGGATTGAAATCGAAAATCAAAAAATCAGAAAAAGAAAAGAAAATACTCCCAGAAATGAAGCAATAATGAAAGAAAATGGGCAGAGAAATAATTCCAAAAAAAATCAAAACCAATAAACCAGAAAAAGAAAAACAATTATACCTCATAATATTAACCCTTAAATGAGCTCTAAGCTCAATAAACAGCTCAAGCATTTGGCCAAGGTCAGCTGCGTTCCCATGGGAATATAAAAGGGTAAACCTCGCAAAAGGGTGTTTCCAAAACGTTGCCACAATTTTATTGCCGGCTTTTGTCTCCAACAAGTGAACGTCCATATTCTTATCAGCTGTGACTCCAGGCAGAATCAACCTCCCATCTTCTTCTCTACATATATCATAAGTTGGCGGGTCAGGCGGGAAGAAAGCGAATTTCGCTGCCACATTAGACGTTACATTTCCCATTTACTTTCCTTTTTGTTTTTCCTCTATTACAAAAACAAATTCTTCAACGCAAACCCAGTTCAAAAATATGGCGTATATACAATAAATGATCGTTAAAGAAAAAAAAAAAAAAGATAAAAGATTTTTATCTGGTTTAAGTAAATTTTGGTTATGATGTTTTTATGGGTTAATGAGAAAAGATCCAATTTAAGAGGGCGAGTTGAAGATGGCGGTGATGATGGTGGTGAGGAGGGAACAGAAACCCAGAAAATGAATAATGATTTGGATACGAAGTTTTGGAGGACAAATGAGAGAGGGAGAGACAGAAAGGAAAAATATGTTTTGGTTTAGAGTTTTGGTGGATGATGAATTGTTAGTGTAAACCTGCTTCAATTTTTTTTTTTTTTTAAAAAAAAAAACCTGCTTTTGTTATTTATCTATTTATTTATTTAAATTATTTTTGTATCTTTGACCTGTTTTCTATTTTTGAGATGATGTTAGAAAGTACAGTTTTGACCCTTTTTTTCTTGTACACTCCATCAATTATATGAGCAACAAGAAAAAAAAAAATTGTCTATTGGTAATTTATTAACTTTTGAAAATTAATTTTCTTCAAAAGCAATATTTTTATCATGAAAAATAAATTTAAAACTCTTATTGTTAACAAATAAATTTAAAAACTTTATTTAAATATTTTCATGTTTTTTTAGGTTACTTGTGTCAAATTAATTTTTAATAGTCTCTTACTAATATATTCTTGGATTATACCTTTTGAGTTTTAATTTTATTATGCCAATATAGCTTAAAAGAAAGAAATAATGTTAGTTTTCATTTTTCAAAATGGAGGTGGATATATTATTTATAGTAAAAAAAATAGAATTATTCAAAATTTTGGGTCAATTTTGGTATATTTCTTGTTGTTTCCTTATTGTTTAATATGATATTTATTATTAATATAATATCTTAATTTTAATTCAACATTAGACATTTGTAGTTTGTGCAATTATAAATAAAGTTCTTTGAATGGAGGAAAACGTGTCAACTTGTTTAACTAATAATTAATCATTACTATTAAAAAAAGTAATTAATATTGCTTAAATAATAAATTTTATTTGTATTTTTTAATATATTTTTTATTAATTTAATATTAGATATCAGAAAATAGATAACCGAATAAGAAAATTATTTATGACGAGGCATATGAAATTAAGAAAAAAAGAGAGATAAATAAAAAAGAAAATCATTTATTTTTACTCAAAGGTGATATATAATTTTTTGCACATAAATCGCAATTTTGTCTTTTCAACATAAGTTGAAAGACGTCTTAAAAACGGAGGCTACGTCCTTCAAAAAAAGTGTTCTTAAACGTTAATTCCTTAATTAATTAAAAGTAATATAAAGATGAAAAAAAGAAAATAAAAAAGAGGGCATGATGATGGATGGACGGCAGAGCTTTGGTCAAAGGCTGCCGGAGGATCTGAGCCTGTGGAGGAGAAAGAGAAATGTCAGTGTCAGACATTCTTTCTTTCAATTGGTAAGCCCATTGTTTGCAAATCTTAAAATTCTTATGTGCATAAATAAAAATACAATACAAATATTTATTTAAAATATAAAAATAATAAAAAAATAAAATAATTAACTCTAATCTCAATGAGAAGATTGATTGGTTGGTTGGTTGAAATGTCTTCCTTCCTATCATGAATTTCATCTATTTGTTTTGAGAATTTTAGAACATTAATTCAAAATTGAAATTATCATATTTGAGAATGTTGATATTAGGATGTGATCTTGAAAATTGTTCTTTTATTCATAAAGTCTATTTAATAATAATTACAAAGTTTTGTTTTATTTTTCCTAATAAAAGATCCAAATCATAACTTCAATTGTTTTTTTCTTAGATATTTGGTTGAGTGAATAAAGAATATGACAGTGATTAGGATTGGTAATCTAAATCTTATTTTGTTTTTTTTTTTCTTTAGGAATAAAATCTTAATTTAATATTTGATTGAATATAAATTTAATTATAACGTGGAAATTTTCAAAATAAATGTTTTTAATCAAATTAGAAATTTCATTAAAAAGTTAAAATAAATTGTATGTGAAATACAGATCAATATGTTTTTATATTTTTATATAGAAAGTCTAATAATAAATTACTTATACAAAAACTAAAAAAAATACAATCTTGATTTGAAGTATCTGATTGAGCTGACAGAGCATAATATTTGCATAATATGTGATCGGTTGTTCCATGATCATTCTACAGTCCGATATGATCACTTTCAAATTTATTTCTTCTATTAAAAAGAAGATTTACATTTTTTCTGCATAACCGTTCAAATAACAAAATACCCTAAACTGAATATTAAACTATATAAATTACAACTCAACTATTATATTAACCTATCATTATCCTTGATATATAATTTATTTTATATATAAATGATGAAAGCCTGTATTATCTCAAACTTCAATATTATTGTATTAGACTAGGAAAATATATAAATGGATAGAGGAATAGAAATGCTATGTTTTGTCATAGACAATTCGGTAGGTGGTGAAATAGAAATATAGAATTGATTGACTAGTCCTTAAAGAATAGGGGACCCCACAAGGAGGGGACCTAATTAAATTCTATGGAGATAGAGAATTTGTCAATTATTAATTGGAGGTCCTTATCAGGAAAATGAAATTTGATTATTCCAATGCCAAAAATAGATTTTGAGGGACATATTTGCTATGTTCACTCCAAACTGAGGCACATGGTCTTTGTATTTATTAGAAGTTATATTTTCATTAAAATACATAAAGTGGATTCACATGAATTAAGATAAATAAATAAATAAATAAATAAAGTTAAAAGCCAATGGTCATCAAGTGACCCAATTACAGGAGTCACTGAAACAAGTAAAGCTGACAGCAGACAAAACAGACAAAACCAACTAATTTCAATCTTATGTCCCTTAAAATATCATAGACCAAGTGACTGTTATTTTTTTTTCCTAAAAAAATTATTTCAAGAAAAATAAAATTATTTTCAATACAAATAAATTTTAAAAAGGTTGAATTTTAGAAAAAAAATTGAATAATGAGCAACCCACAAAGTGCATTTTTCTTGCTTTTTGTAGAGACTATCTCCTCGTTACAAATGAGCAATTTTATCATTACATTATTACATTACAAATGGAGAAATATTTTCTGTTTATAAATATAGTTATTTGAGATAGTATTTTTATGCACAAATATTTATCGCTTTTGAATATTAAGAAATAATATTCTTTTCTTAATTAACAATCAGTAATTTGGTCAAAATAACGAACAGTTTAAATAATTTTTTAAAAAATTATTTTCTTAATTAAAGTGTAAAAAACTTAAATGACATATATTTATAGACGGAGGGACTACTTAATTATTAACATATTAACAAATTTATAATTAGTAATAATTCAATAATTTCGCAAGACATTTTACCATAAAATTTTGTTTGATATTTTTATTATTCTTTAATAGTAATAAAACACTAAAAAACTTTACTAAATTAAACAATATGATCCATAGATTTTAATTTTACTAAAAGTATTTGCAGTAATTTTTTAAATTAACCTGAGTAAAATTTAGGTTGAGTCCAAATTGGTAGACCGAGTCAAAAAGGCCACAACACAAAGTGCTTGAAAGTTGGTGCACAAAACAAAAGGGAAAAAGAAACTGAAAAGCAAAACCTTGGTCTTAAAGGATCGCTAAAGACAGAAATGCCACTTCTAAAATAAAATAGTACACAACTGTTAACAGGATATACAAGAGCCCACAAAATTACAATAAGATCAGATGTACTTCAACTCCATCATTGTATAATGGATCATCACTATCATGTCCGCGATACTATTAAAATTTTTACATTCATGGGACGGGACCAAGAAAATTAAAGGGGCGGCCGGCCGGCGGTAGTTCCACCATTGATGACATTAATTCGCTAATTACTGTCGATCGATTTAGAATTTAATTTTCAAGGAACATAATGAAGAAAATTGAATAAGTTAAAGGTTGACACTAAGTACGGATGTACAAGAAAATTGCTATAACAGTTTATAGCTCAGCAAAATCGAAGCAGTGAAGGTGGTGAAAGTGGAGCATGTGCAGTGGTTTGGAGTATGAGAAGCAGTGAAAACTGAAAGGTATAAGAAATTGAAATTGTGAAAGTTTATTTTCCCTAAGACTTATTTTTAATATTTTAATAACAGGCCTGGGTTAATATTCAAATAAAAATAATAATAATGTAAAATGAATTAACTTTATGTCAGGAATATGAAAACATACTCCTATGGCCTATTTTACAAAACTCAGAGAATAAGGCTAGCTATCTGCAATATATCACATAAACACAAGCACAAACAAGAAACATACTCTTATAAAAAATTTCAAACTTGGAAACTTCCTTTGTTTTTCTTTCTTTCTTTATTCAGATTACCCGATTAACATTGCATATAAGAACTGAAACAGCTGTTTATCTTATTAACATCGCACATAAGAACTGAGACAACTGTTTATTATATTTAACAGTACCGGTCCCCATAAATTTAAAAAAGAAAATTGCCCAAAGCACAGAACAAACAACTCATTTTAATACATAGAACCAATGAATAAGATGCAATAATAAAGTGGGCTGCAGCAATATAGACTTACTTTTGAGAGAACTTCTGAGTACACCAGGAATCGTGATTTCCCAAAATAACAGCTTTAGGAAATTTAAGATCTGCAACACTTTGGACGAGCTCTACATTCTCATTACCAAAATCACCTAAACAAGGCCCAAGGAGATGGGAGGACAAGAAAACATAACAAAAGGCCAAAAAGTCTAATAGGTTAGATTTACATTTTACTAGTAATGTTGCAAACGCATACTCAGAATGACTGGTCATGGTACATATAAGGCTGATTTTCATAATTCTCATGAACATGCATATAGTGCATCTGCATGCACTATATGTCAATATGAACTGAAAATTGTTGGTGTCCCACATGGAACCAGATCCCTTTTAAATATTTCCTTGACATTTGGCTTGTCAGTGAAGACAGTCAAAAAGGGTTGTGAAGGCACCGTGTATGAATTAAATGAGGACCAGCCAAAGACACCATACAGGTAAAAGGTGATGGAGAAGAAAACCTGCCTGTAAACAGCACCAAATCCAGCTGCATAATGCAACATATATTAGGTAGGTAGAGGATAGCTATGCACAAAAATAATAGGAAATGCTCACGGAAATCTGAAAGAAAATTGAGAGAAAAAAAAAATGGATGCTTAAAGGCAACAACACCAAGCTATAAAGAGTTTGTTGACCCTCAACAACTTAATCTTACATAGAATTTTTACTAAAATCAATTTTTAGAATTCTGAAATGAATCTCAAGATGGACTCCCAAAGTTAGCTAAACTCAAATAGGCACTACAAAAAGCTTGAATAGTCCATGGCCCAAATAAGCACATAGCAACCTCAACTTAAACTCAATCAAATAGGCACTACAAAAAGCTTGAAATGTCCCATGGCCCAAATAAGCACATAGCAACCTCACTTAAACTCAATCTCAGTCCTGCTTATCTTAGCATTCCTTTAATGCAGGATTGTTCACCTGGTGTTACATTTTCCTATACACCAATATTTTTAAATACTGAATGTATGCATATGTGAGTGTCTTTAGTTCCAAGCAGAACTATCCTTCAATGCAGGAAAAAGAAGGAAACACCAAGAAAAGGGGCACTATGAGATGAGCATTCAACATTAATTAAGGGTGTCTTTTGCATGCCAAAGTTTTAGTGGTTTTTAACTGATAACAGAACAAAACCCAATATTAATGTCGGCATAACCACCTGTGTCTCTTGTTGCAATTGGGAGACGCATGAGTTGGCACCAGCATCAAGTTCATAAGAAAAGCCTACATTGAAAATTCTGTATTATCAATGTGGGATCAAGTCCCAATAAATATATTGGGGATAATAAAACATCATTCTTTTTTCTTCTCTTGGATCCTTGGATCCATCGGATCAGGCACCACCAAAGTACGGCCATCCATTACTCGTCTTATGTCTATTTCTCATGAACTCCCACAATTCATGTTCAACGATGCCAATCTCAAAAATCACATTTCCATTAGATATAATTGCATTTGCCCATTAATGAACCCAAAACTCTGCAAAACCTCTACAGAACACCTAAAATGATATTGTGACAAGATGACTTCCTATTTCACATTATCAATCCCAAAATCAGTGCAGATGTTTTCTCCTCAATTACAAGGAAAATTACATTTTTAGTTATATGAACACGAATATATAGATTATAGAGTAATAAACGCCCATCCCCCCGGGACCAGACACACACACACAAAAAAGCGAAAGAAGTACCTGCAGAAGTTGAAGAGCCTTTGTATCCGTTCTTCCAGATTCCATCATCATGCTTCAAAAAACCCCAGAATTCTTCAACAAAGCAACATAATTGCGAAATTAAAAATTTTCCCAAAATGAAATGATTCCACAATTTAAAACTTTATATTAATCAATTGCCTACCACACCAAACAAAACCAAAGATAGGAGTTTCCAAGTTGAAAAACGGAACACATGCGTTCGAAGAGCACAATAAATGCGAGGAGAGAGAAACTCACTACGTCTTTCCGACTGACAGCTCACATTCGAAGCCGACGCCGACACCTTGAAGGAGCAATCGGTGGTTCGCTTAGAGGAAAGGAAGGGCCGAGTAATGAGAACTGCGACCAAAAAAGCACTGGAAAGGCGCGTGAAGAAAACGCGCTAAGTTACATAAACATTAACTTCGCTTCATTTCGCGCCGCTATTTTTACTGAGCAAATATAGAGGTAGGTGCGAACTTTAAGCCGTAAACTAATACTATTGCTGTCACACGTCACTGCCGTTTCGTTGTAATTATATATTTTTTTTATTTTTATAAATTTATTGGGGAGCTTTTGAATTCACTTTCGAAGCAAACTTATTTTGAGTTTTAATTTTAATTTATTTTCAACAACAAAGATATTAAATTCTTTAATATAATTTTTTATGCTTAATATAAATAGTTTAGAAGTGTTTTTCAAACTAATTTATGAGCACTGCGATTAAATTTTCTTTTAAATATTTTAATTTTAATTGAGTTGAATTCAATAATGGGAAATTAGAAAATCAATTTTTTTACCCATGGTGAATTAGAAAATACTGCCAAATTCAATCTCAAGCTATGACTTCATTTTTCAAAATTAAATAGGCACATTTTTTAGAGCATGTGATCATCAAAGCCATTTTGCAGCCATCCCTTACTGTTTCCTAAGTCAATTTTTCATCTTCTGTTATTGTAACACGTTTCAAAAAATTGTCAAATATGAGCTGAAATACTCCAAACCCAAATTTCTCAAAGCTACATCCAAGATTTTTTCCTAACTTTAAATATGTCTATACAAAGATTTTTCTTAAGCTGAAATATCAAATTTCTCTAATTGATATATCTAATTTTTACATTACATATTTTTCTACATTGTTTGATATAATGATTATTTCAAGTTGGCAAGATTACGTATGGAAAAAATTATATCTAAAATTAATCTGTCCAAATATCTTGACCTATCCAATTCTCTCATTTTAAATATTTTACAAAAAAAAAAAAAAAAAAAAAAAAAAAACAGTTACGTGTCAGAAGACTTGAGCATATCGTCGAAGTCAACATAAATGGGAAAAACAAGAACTCTTTCTTCATTAAGAACCTTTACAAGAACCTAATTCTCAGGCACAATTAACAGCTAATAAGTATAAAGCTCTTTCTTTCATTCTTTCATGGCTACCAAAAACCACCATTACCCTCCTAAATATTTCTAATCACTCTCAATTTCATTTCTTTGGGGGCAAAAAAGATTTGGATCAAAGCAGCCTACTATGATTCCTCGATAACCTGCCCTGCATCTGAAAGTTTAATATTCTTGCTCTTCACTCACATTTTCTATTGCTTTTGCTGCTATAAACACTTCCACTACCCAGTTCCGTTTCCCCTATCTCTTACTGAATCATCTCTCTCCAGACTTTCAAACAGTTAACATTAAACGAAATAACCACATCTGTCATTTCCATTCTGTAATAGGGAACTCGCATATATAGAGGACTATTCAAATTTTCTTCCATGGTTAGCAAACCTCTTATTAGGAAGGTCTTTTATCAGTCTTCAAGAAAAAAGCCAGGTTTCACGGATTTGGTGGGCCCTGGCCTCTGTTGGCTGGCCTAACAACAACATTCCGACATGGAAAATATTGGAAGTTCTTTTTAGATGAATTGGCTGTGAATGCTAAAATTTGAGTCAAGAAACAAGCAATGGTAACTTCTGGCCAAAACTTTCCTGACAAATGGGCTTATTCTTTATCGCAGCCAACTATTGCCATACGAGTTTCCCAGTATTGAAATCCATGCAAAGGAACTTGGATGGGCAAATCTTGTAGCCTATGATTTTCATGCCTTTAAAAAGAGAAATATTACAGGGTAATCATGCAGCTTTATTTGATCCTTTTAGGTATTATAGTACTGATTCTGGTATAAAGGGAATGTTAAGGAGAGGTTGACATCGAAAAGCTGGTTGGTTTGCCTTATCATGGCTTGCATCGGAAATTAGTGAACTCAGATGACCAAGTACTCCATTTGGTGCATAGGCTCGAGGACAAAGAGTTACAAAGGATGGTTCAAATAGCTACAAAAAAAAAAAATGTTGATCAAATCCTGTAATCCGGTGATTATGGCTATGGAGCCATTTCAACGCTAACAATTGCATACATATGTAGTTAAACTCTTTAGAATCAAATCATTTGGATCATTCGATGACGTTGAGGCTATGCAGACTAAAATTTTATATGCCAAGCGACAAAGGGATTGCTTTGGGGTACAATGCTTTTCAAGCTTGGAAAACGATGATAACCTGGGAGCTTTCTCGAGGCTGGTATGGAAATTGTTCATCTATACCTAAGTTCTGTTTGTACTTTTTGTAAGAAAATAATCATTAAAAGTGCTTTGAAAGCAAGAGACCTAAATATATCTCCAACTACTTTTTCTAACAGGCATAAAAAAATTATTTTCTGAAGAAATAGTTGCCAATCTGTATTGCCAGACCAATCGTATATATAATTATATGCACTGGAATGAGGTATTTAAATAATTTCTGTAAGTTAGTTTTGTGTATCTTTCTCATACCTGGATAACTTCGGCATGCTTTATTGAGTGGTGGTGAAGTTCCATGAAAGGAAAAGCATTTATGGCATTAAGAGTCTTCCAATCCAATTCGCCAATTATATTACTTTCTGCTGATCCTACTTGGTTTCTATAGCATATTATGCTAAAAAGAAAAAACTTGATCAAAAGGTAAGATTTTTCTTATGTTTTTGCCTACATGACTCCATATGTTTTGCTTTCTTTGGAAGATAGGGAAATATCTATGAACATGATTCTTGACAGCATCTTGGAATTCTCTTTTTTTTGGTTTATTCTGTTTTTTTTTCAGGGGAAACTGCAGTTTTGGTGATACAGCAGTTGAGAATATCAGTACCAAAAATTGTGCATCCAAATTTGCAAATATCTCAAGTTTTGCTGAAATCAACAGCTACATGGCAACTTTTTCATGCGGGAAAATAGGCTGGGAGAGGCGTGGATATGGACCTGTTTACAAGCTGAATTTCCAACAAAATCCTTCATTTTAGTGCTTCTTTATAAGCGTTAATAAAACTAGTAAAATATATATATGTATATAAAAATGAACTTGAATGAATATATCAAATTGCTATGTAGTTGCAATCATTGGGTGTAAGAAAATTCCATATTGACTATTTTGTTGGCTTCGTCAGGGTAAACTTGCAAAGCGGAGGGGAAATAGCAGTTGAAAAGGCTTTACCAAACAACTTTTCAACATCAAGGATTTAAGGAAGTTCATGAACGAAGTTAACTTACAGCAAAGCTGCAACATGTTAATCTAATAAGGCTTTTGGGATTCTTGCACTGATAGAGGAAGAGGAAAAATGTTGATATATGAGTACATGCCTAACAAAAGCCTTGGATATCTATTTGTTTGGTAAAATGAATTATATTATTTAATCCCTATTTGGTTACTCTCTCCAGATTTAGAAAATAAAAAGAAGCTTAGTGCTCGTAACTTCTGTTTATTGAATGCCAGATCAAAAGAGAAAGTTCGAATTGGAATTTGGAACGACGCGTTCATATCATGAAGGGATGCTCAAGGGCTTATGTACCTTCAAGAATACTCAAATTTGACAATTAATTCATAGAGATATTTAAGCTTAGCACATTTTACTAGACAATGAGATTGAAGCCAAGATTTCTTAGATTTTTGCTATGGCAGAGAATTTTGCAGAAGGAGAGCAATTGAAGCCACCACAGGCCAGATTGTTGGGAACATAGTAAGTAAATTGCTTCTTGAAAAAGACATGATATTTCTACATCTAACAATAACAGTATCTCGGTCTTTAAATTCATCCCCCGCATCTAAACTGATTATTATCCCTTGTGCAGTATTACGAAACCGCTACTATTATACATATAGTGTCGTGTGTGTGTGTGTGTTGTGTGTGTGTGGCTTAATTATCTCATTATTCATGAAAAATTGCAGTGGGCTACGTACCTCCTAATATGTGAAAAAGATGGTACCTACTCCATGACAGATGATGTTTATAGCTTTTGGAGTTTTGCTTCTGCAATCATAAGTGAAAGAAAACACCATGTTTTATGGATTCAAGTGTAATAATCTAAACACTTCATGAATATTGCTAGATGTCACCTCTCTTTTAGAACACTTGCTCTTAGATTATGGGCAACTGGTTAGATGATCTGTGTTTGTTTTCAGCGTCATTGACAGGTTCGTTTACGTAATTGTGGAAAGAAAATTTGGCCGGTGCAGGAATTCTATTTAGATCCAAACATAAGATGATAAATGTTCTCTTCCTGTAAGCTATTCGATCGGATTACCTGCAGAAGCTTAGCGCCTGCTATTGACGTGCAAGAAAGTCGCATTGGTAAGGACCTTCAATCTTGAGCATAGATTATTTCCAGCGGGAAAACGAAAATCGATGCTATTTGCTCGTCCTAAAAGACCTGCATTTTCCTTGTCCTGATATTTGTGAAGATCGAAGAAACAATGAACACACACCAGGTCAAGAATTTGTAATCAGCTGCCGACTGATGTGATGTCCTTACCGAAATGTGCCCAGATACATTAGCTTTCGTACGTTTCTTTTAAATGAAATTGTATAAACAGACAGGCATTACAATTGATTTTATGAGTAAAAACAATTTCAATCATGGATGCTAACATGAATGATGACTGTTAAAAACATCACCTATCTTAAAATTCTGTGTAATTTTATTCACCTTTTTCATTCTAAATTAACCCCTTCATTTTGCATTTTAGCAAACATTAGTATTTAATTAAGATGATTTTTTATCATTAAATTACATTAGAAAATACAAAACTAAATGATATCCAATGGAATTATTTAATTAAATAACCACTAAATAATGAATTACAGTAATTGACTAACAATTGAATTGAAAATATAATACCAAAATTTATTAAAATTTTAGCCTATAATTAAATCTTATTGTATTTTATTTAATTCATGTTTAAAAAATTAACAATTGAATAAACCCGTTTCAATTTTGGAAAAATTATTGAAGTTTTCAAAAGAAGAGAATGTAAGAGATAAAGATCTCCTATAATTTATTTTATATCGAACATTCCAAATATTCAATCTATTAATTAAAAATTTCACTTTATTACTTTGAAAATTTCTAAACGGATGTAATTTCACAATATTTATCATTTAATATAAAATTAAATTATTTAAAAATTAAATCAACAACAGTTTTCTACTACATAAAGAGTACACTTCTTATCTCGCTGCATTATCACAATTGTTTACAAAAATATACCACATACACTAATTATCCAACAGATATACTTATTAAACAATACTACTACCAGTAATAAACTTCAAACCTCTATTAATTCTGGAAGTCGTAGATTCATTAGTTAACTACCAAAATAAGGGGCCAAAAGGAAATTATTAACCATCTTTTCATAATCACTAAGATTTTTTCAATAAAAAAAAGAGGAAAAAGCAAAACATTGTAAAAAGGAAAAAATCCAGGACCAAGAAACGTTTTGAGTCGAGGCTCAGATTATTATTGTGTCAATCCACGGAAGGTGAACAGAGCTATGGCGCCAACAAAGGAAACTAAAGGGGAGTGAGAGGAGTTGGAGCCAATATAATAAATAAATAAATAAACAAAGGCAAAGTAATTATTTAAGTCCACTGAGGTTCGAACAAACATTTGTGCAGCCAAAACAACGTTATTTTACCCTTTGAGTGTTCGTGATTTCGCTGATCAGAAACATTCATCACTGCTTCAAAAAAACACAAAGATAGATAGGAACATTTTGGTCATTGTACAAACCTGTGAAACAGAACAAGGCTTGAAGAGAAAGATTAAAAAGAAAAGAGGCCAGTCAGGATTCCAAAGAATTGACAAGAAAGAAACACCATTAAACCTTGCTGTGCCAATTAAGGGATGACAGCAAATTTGAGGAGAGAGAAACCTCATTTTGCTTATTTCCAAAAGATCTGCCCCGGCCAAAGATTAAATGTTATTTATATCTATAATTCCTGATTTTTGATTACTGATTATCATCATAGACCTCATCAAATTAGACATTATGTATTATTATCTATGTGCAGGAAACGCAGGAACGCGAACACGGACAACATATAGAGAAATATCCAGTTAATAGAAATGTATTTCGAGAGGGAACCAGAGCTTCCAAATGCCCCGAGGAGTTTTCCAAACATTTCCGTGCGACATAGTATATTATATATAGATAGACTAGAATGCAGAGGAAGTATGATTAATTAATTAATTAATTTTGATTCTAATGGCTTGTTGCCAACATAAAAAAAAATTTGAAATCATCAGACATTAGCTAACAATCTAACAGGAGAGAGTCAAACCACCCTGAAACCTGCCGCCTGCCTGAGAAGCAAAAGCCTATCCCAATTAATGAGATACAAGTTTTCCAATGAACCAAACAAGGAGAGAAAGAACAAGGATTTTGGTAAATCAACAAGGCCCCATTTACAAAATGACATTTATCAAATGGATTTTCAATTTGCACCAACACATGGAAAGTCTAGATTTCGTAAATGAATTTCATTCTAAAAGTTTTAGAATTCATTTAAACCAAGAGAGACGACGGATGGAAATAAACCACCACTCGATACTAGGTTAAGTTACTTCCCACTGCCAAATTGACAGACAAGCACAAGTACATCTGGGAAATAACTCTAACCTGCCTTGAGAGGTTAGGCTCAGATCGCCTTTTGGCGTCAGACAGAAAAGAGAACAACAATGACCATGGCTGCAACAAAAACAGGGGAAAATCAAAGCTCAAAGTTCTGCCTAGCCAAAGCTCTGTTTCCTTATACAAACGTCTGTTTCACTAAAAAAAATCATACACCTGCCTCATAAAAAGGAAAAATTTCAGCAAACCAAACAGATACTTAACAGAGATAGAGAAATGCTGATAGAAAGACAAGGTTCAGATTCAGATACTGCCTTTTGAATCAGACAAGAAAAGAAACAATAGGCATCACTATGGCTGCAGCTTTCGCAAAAGGTGCCCCGCCAAGAATGCTTCAGTTCTTCTCGAATTGATCTTTTGGGTCACTGGAATATATCATCACAGTTTCTTATTATTATTAATTATTACTACTACTATTATTATTATATTTGTTGTTGTTGCATATATATATATATATATATATATATATCAGAGAGAGAGAAGAGAGAGAGATGAGAGAGAGAGAGATGTTTTTATTTTCCTTTTTCTTTCTATACCTTTTTCTTCCTTTTGGGCTGTTGGTAATCTAAGAAGTATCTCTCTCTTTCT